>JASDQU010274036.1:0-15212 GCA_032191745.1 Picea mariana
CGACAATGTCTGATTCATGTGGAGGCCGAACGTGTTCTGAACTATTGTCACCTTGGTGCCTATGGCGGTCACCTTTCTGGGATGGCCACGGCCCAAAAAATCCTATGTGCCGGCTATTTTTGGTCCTCGATTTTCAAAGATTGCATCGAGGTAGTCAAAAAGTGCCCACCCTGCCAAGTTTTTAACAACAAGGCATGCACCCACCCTACTACGCTGCACCCCATTATCACCATCGGCCCCTTTTCCAAATGGGGTATCGATTTCATGCAATGTAAGCCTACCTCAGCCGGGGGGCACGATTATATAATCGTCGCCGTCGACTACTTTACCAAATGGGCTGAGGCTATGCCTACCTTTCTGAACGATGGTCATACCGTAGCTCTGTTTCTTTTTAACCACATCATAACTCATTTTGGTGTACCACATGCCATTGTCACTGATCACAGTGCACACTTTAAGAACCAGATGATGAGTGAACTGCATGTCAAATTGGGTTTTCGCCATGAAAATGCATCCCCATACTATCCTCAGGCCAATGGACAAGTTGAAGCTATCAACAAGTTCCTCAAAACCATGATTCAACGCATGGTAGTGGAAAATAAGACATCCTGGCATCTACAAATTTTTTCCACTCTCTGGGCTTATCGTACTTCCGTGAAAACCGCAACTGGGTTCACTCTTTTCTAGTTAGTGTATGTCATCGAAGTCGTTTTACCAATCGAGTGTGAAATTTCGTNACTTCTACCGAAGAAGAACGTTTCTTATATCTATCCAAACTGGACAAAACACATCATGATGTCGCTCTTATTAACGAGGCACATCAGAAATGGATTAAAAATCAATACGACAAATCCATCCATCCTCGAACTTTTGCAGAAGGAGACTTAGTCCTCGTCTATGACCAAGCTCACAACAAACTAGGGACAGGTAAGTTAGAACCTCTGTTGCATGGCCCTTACATTGTGAAATGTGTTCTACACAGAGGCGCCTATGAGTTAGTCGATTATGATGGAATTTCCCTAGGAGAGCCTCGGAACGGGCTTTACCTTAAAAAGTACTATGCCTAGATCACCCAGCATGTGTACTTTGTACATTATTGTATTTTTAAGTTTGGTGTGACTGTTTCTTTTGCATGCCTGAGTCTTTACCTTTGCCACTCATACTATGCCTTGTGTTTTCATGCGTAGATGACGTCTTCCTTTCATATCTTTGTCGGGTTTGCGGATGGTGCTAGTCGACACAGCCGAAATATTTCTTCGGTGCATGGGTCATTTACCAACTTGACGAGGTGGTGAGTTCAGGAGGTATTTTCTTAGGACCAACGACTAATAACATGGCAGAATATCATGTTGTCATTGGACTCTTGACCCAAGACTCCTCCCTAGGTATCTCTCATATCATCGTTTACTTAGACTCCCAACTCGTGGCCTATCAACTCAATCGAATCTACGCTATTCGTAATCCTATCCTGCTACGTCTCCATCTACAAGTTCGTCATCTCGAACGAATGTTTGATTATATTGAATACAGACATATTCCAAGAGAACTCAACAGTGTTTCGGATTCGTCAGCTAATTACATCATGGATCGGTATCTCGCCCATAGATAAGATTTCATAAAGGAAAGCAAAATTGTACATCACATGTAAATTAAAACACATCACATTAAAGGCATCATCATGTACAAATCATTTGGCACTGTAAAAACTTGGAACTGTATATAGCATGACTGAAAATGTTTTGATTACATCAAAAAATTATTTAGAAGAGAAAAATGTTGGGTCTTTACACCCATACAACATCACTTGACACAACATCGCCTGACAAGTCATACAAAATAAGATCACCAGAGAGACTCTAATCTCCCTGTACTACATTGTGCTGAGAGTAACACATCACTACACGCACTATGCATCTCAGTAGAGAATTGACATTCTCTGGCACTCCCACAGTGTGCCTCTGCAGATGTAAAGGAACTTCTCCCCTCCGTAAAGGAGGAATGCCCATCGTGAGGCCTTGAAGGTTTCTTTCAACCTCCCGGAGACCTATCACTGGTGTCCCTGGTTCTGCTACAACCGGAGCACCCCCACGATGTCCTGGTATCAGTATCTCAGTCGGGCGCACTGTTCCCTTGTCTGCATGTTGAAAACAATACACCCATTAAGAACTCTTCTACGTACCCAAAAAAATATATATACATTAAAAACTTAAAAAAAAAAACAAAAAACTAGGCAAGGTGTTGCTCAGTCTCTTACCTGACGCATCCCAATCTTCCCCCGTGGGTAGAATCAAATCCATGATCCCGCGAAAATCCACCTCAGCATACAGGAAGTCTTCTATCCAGAGATACTTCTGTCTCAGCCAAGCGAAGAAGTCACCGATGAAACGGAACTCTGACTCTGCTACTAGCCTCAGAGACAGACTAGTCCACCTCTCCATCCATGGTTCTTCCACTGGTCGCACTACCAGTGCTATCTGAGGTTGCATCTGGGGGATGCACTCTAAGACCAGAAAAGAGTCGTATCTGAAGTGTTTATTCCCCATCCTACACCGCGAAACCTGTTCCTTCACATTCTGAAGGAACCCTGCTCTCCAGTTAAACAATGTTGGCTCCAAAAACTATACCCCATAAGCTACCTGTGATCTCGATGCCAGATGTGCGCTAGTGCTTCCCATCACACTCGTGATGGAAAACAAAATAGATCGGAGGGGTAACTCTCAGATTTCCTTGATAGGGATCCTACCCCTCACCAATCTTGCTCCTAGGACACAATGACGTGCCAGATACATGCCCACTTGCTCAGGAAGCGCCCTCTGTCTGAAAAAAGATATAGGAACCCCTCTCTTCGAGAGGCCTGTCAAGAAATATACGTCTTCCAACTCGATGGTTAGAAGCTGTGCTCCAATCCAGAACCCTTGCTCCGTGACATCCCACAAGTTGTTTATGTGCTCAAGCAATAGAATCTCCTTCTTCATTTTTTGCAATTTGAAGAATTTCAATAAGCCATAAGCTGTCAATGCGGCCTATGTGCGAGGACTCCACAAAGCAGCCAAGTCATCAATCTCATGCTCTCGTTATTTCCACTCGATCATGGTCATCGAAATCACCTACAAACAAAAAGAAATAAAGAATTTCATCATTCAATTTTTCGGCAATTTCGACAATTTCTTAAGCAATTTAAAAACATGAAATTTAATGCCCACATTGTTCAAAAAGACCACACCCTCTTTTATAATCATCACGCCCTCTCTTTGCCATTCAATCATCATCACGCAACAATAAAACATTTTTTAAATTAAGATGATGTTCATTATGGCTGTGTGGGCATATGTGTGAATTTTTTATGACTTCTTTGACAAAAACGTCCCATCTACTTAAGTGCCCAGGCGTTGGCGTCTTGGCTATCACTTTCTAAAAATGTTTTTGTAAAAGAATGTCTTATTCCCATCGTTTTTAATAGAGGCCGATTTGATATTTTTGGAGCGACCTAGGGATTCATTTTTTAAATTAAATACTACTATGAAAATGAATATTAAACCATGTAGTTGAAATAAGGGGAGATGAAGATCTACCTGGTCCAAACGGCGAGAGAAACGTTCAACCGTAGCTCCAGTATCAAGCAAAACAAAATCCACCTCCAAAGTGAGAATCTCCACTGCTACAAATCCTTATGCAAAATGAAATGGTAAATGAAGTTTTTCTTGTATTACTATTTATGAATTTCTATTTTTATAAGGTATAGTTGTTTATGGGTTTATCTGGCAATATAACGGCTTCACTAAACCTCTGGATTGCAGTTTTGACACTACAGGTTTCCTAGCAGTTCTGATCGTTTGTTCACCTTGTCACATCCATGAGCATAGTCTTAGTTTGTTCTCAAGCTCCAGAATATGAGAACGTACCGGGTAGAATTTTATCTCTTTTTTGGACCCGCATGGACACACAAAAAAGGAACCCCTTGGAGTCATCTTTAAACTCTTTTCAGACTCTCTAAATATGAAAAGATCGTCGAGTGATCTTGCTTCCTTTCACACTCGTTAAAAGGTTTGAAAAGGCGTCTTTCGAGCGATAGTTTATCTCTTTTTCGGTCTCGTCAGACTACTGTACGAAAAAGGAACTGAAAGAGTTCTCTTTTAAGTGTTTTTCCAGACTCTATAATCATGAAAAACCTTTGAGTTTTCTATCTTTGGACTCACTAAAACACACATTGACAGACCCATACGGGATCGAACCCTTACTTCTTCCAGTTCGTTAAACAAAGGAAGAGGAACTTACTGAAGGTGAGTTATATCGAGCATGTGTTATCCTCCTCGAGCTCATTAAATCAAAAAGAGGTACTCGTCTATCTGGATGGGGGAAAATTTGAAAGAAGCAAGCCAAGCAGTCTCTTGAGAACATTACCAAGTAATTCTTAGAGTCTCCCTTGAACATGACACTTTGTCATTTGCACACATTATAATCCACTGAACCTCTGCACTGAGCAAATCCTTTGAGTTCCTTTCACTCCTTTGGGTCACCTAATGTAAGTCATAGCATCCCCTGCATCATCAAGTTTTGGTCCATGTCATCTTTTTGTTGTTGTGCCTCAGTGTTCAAGGGAAGTATCCACCTCTAGAGTCATCCATCACAAATATCTTGTCTCAAAACTCATGTCAATCCTTGTTCATTTGATCTACCAATTACATCTCTATGTCCGTTTTGTGTCGTTGATGGGGGATACATCAAGGCCCTCCTTCAACGAGCCTATTCCTGTCGACCTCAACACATTATCCAGGAATTAGGCTTAGAAACCAGTTAGTACTTTGGGACTTGCATGCCTCAATGGAAGGCCTCCTCACATTCGACAATAGGTTTACATCATTGGCCTCTGATTGGATGATTCCACGGATCTTTGACTCCAGCTCATCCATTCACATTCGTCGCAATGTACTAGGGTACCTTGGGAATCATTGACATTAATGGTGATCTCCCTCACACTTGTTAACGGTTTACACCATTGACCGGTAATCAAGTGGTTTCTGCCATGTTCGACATCAAGACATCTATTCACATGGTTAGATTCGTACCACATTGGGATCGATAAGAAGACCCTAGGTTGAGTGATCACTTTGATATGTACTTTGCCCAGGTTGCGAAGGAGTTTCTCTTGGACAAATGATACATACATTGTTACATAGATCCACTTTGTATTGGTTGTGGCTATGTCTTGTCATCTCGTAGATCCACTGTGTATTCTTCGTGGCTACGATCAATCCAGGTCATTAGAGTATAGATCCACATTGTATCCTCGGTGTCTATACCTTTTCATCAATACAATTATGGATCCGTAGTGTATTTTATGGCGGCCATATTCTTGCAATCTTGATCACCCAAGCATAGGTATGCCTGCCTTCGGTTTTGAAACATGTCATGATATTTGTTGGATGTTTGTGTGCAGCTTCCGTCAGGTTCTCCGAGTCTATACCCTTGCTTGAAAGTCTACAAAGCATTTCAGTTATCAGTTCTCATCTTCTATCTTTATACTTTGGGGGGCAATCTGTTACACATCAATATTACTCGTTGTGATGAGTGTCGCAAGTGTCGCATATTGTTCACAATTGTCGCAAATGTTGTTCAAACATATTTCCATGATGACGACACTAAGGAGACACTTAGAATACCTCAAACAATTGATTTGGAGGAAGAGGGATGGTCAACTAAAGTCAAGTGTCTCTTGCCACTTGAAAGGAGCTCTCAAACTAGGGTTTTAGAGGAGAGCGCTACCCTACATCAGCCTTAGGAGTGCTGGCGCTCCCCTATAAGGTGTTGGGGAGTGTTATAACACCAAATCACCCCTCTGAAAGAGTGCTACAAGTCTTTGAAGCATTGATGCTCCCCTTGAGCCTACTAGGGAGCGTTATAGCACCCTGATGCCCCTTTTGAGGGAGCACTGTCTAATCTGGGGCAATAGTTGATCTGTTGAGGAGAATAAGGGGAGGATATTTCAAGTTTGGAAGGCAATTGCATTCGAATTCCTGGTTCAATCATGATCTTAGGAGAAGATCCTTGATCTAAGGAGGGAATTCCTCAACCTACCCTAAAGATACCTCAAGAGGTTAAGCCTCTCCTAACCTATATAAGCAGGCTCTATGATGGTGGAAAAGGGGAAGAATTGCAAGCATGAAACCTATGATCTCATAGGAAACACACAGTGAACTGGAGGAGAGTAATCATTGAAGCTGTCATCATCCAGATCTTGGATCTTTCGAGCAAGGGTTAATACAAAGGGGACTTGACGAAGCTGCCACATTCGCATCTACGGTTGTAACCTACTTCTGTCATTGTTCTCATTAATATGACACGCTTGGCTTGTTTCTTTCTAGTTCATGTTTAATCTCATATGAACTTGTCTATGATGGATAGATCTATTTTGAGCTAATATCAATAGAGTAGGAAGTGGTTGTACTATTGTTTGTCTACAGGGCTCATCGAGGAGCGAACGATTGGAGCTCAACTCGGAGCGTGTAGGGAAAAACGTCGATAAAAAGGTACTTCTGTTCTCCTTCCTCCTCATGCATTAGTTTGTATAGATCAGAAAGGAAGTCAATGTCCACGTTAAGCGTCTTCTGTATTAAGAGTTAAGAGTCTAGCTCTCAAGAGGAGATCTACCTGTCCGTAGGGAAATTTTCCTTCAACAACTTGTGCAACTAGCTACTTGGGACAAATTTTCCACCCAACCATAGACTTGTTGTTTCAAATCTCAATAGAAAGTCACCCTTGAGATGGGGCTATGAATCCATAAGAAAAGGGTGTCTCTCACAAACCACTCAAAGCTCATATATCACACAACCCACTGGTATTCTCCTACATTTATCTCAAATTTCCTCCAACTCTCTTCTTCTTGACTTTCCCAACCCAAGGAATGTACCCCTTCACTTCTCTTAGTCCATCAGGTGTCTCATTCATTTATCAGGGTCTCTATGGAACAGGTAACTAGGAATATCACTATTGGGAATTCAAGGAAAATCACTGCTAGGAAAACTACTAGTAAAACAACAACAATCACTTGTTGTTATAGTGAAACTCACCCAGGAGTTTACTCTTCAAGCCTGACAAGCTGATTATTCACTATTTATCTCCAAAATGCTCCAGAATTCACCCATCCTTCTTGCTCCAGCTCCAATGTTCCTTTCCCCCTATTCTTTGCTTGTTTTTCATGCAAAAACATGCCTATAAAAACTAATTGTTCTCCCTATACAAATTTCCTCTATTTTTCCCAGCCAATTGAGTGCTCACTCTGCCCAATGTTGATTTTACTTCAGCCCTATGATCCGTAATAACTATGGGATGCGACTTTCTACACTAGCACTCTTACATGTATTTAATGACTGGGCTCTCATACACTCAACCACAAACTAGAAGGTTGTCCCCAAATGATAATACAATTTAGAAATTTGGGTTTAGATTAATACCAATAGATAATTCCCCCCTTGTACCCCTCTTAGACACTTCCTTATCTTGTGGAAAACTCATCTCCATCTATGTCCATGTCTCCTAGTAGTTGGTATCACATTTTATTTATTAAAATTCAGAAGTACATTTTCCATATAACATCGTTTGGCCATAGCCACATTCATATCTATATTATGTATTAATTAAAATGGGGATTATAGCGGGGGCATTACAATTCTAAAGTTGCTATGAAATATAGTTATGAAGTAATAATTACAAAACAACTGAAATCGATTTTTTAGAATCTGGATTGCAAAGTAGGCATCATCTTTAACCAATACATGAATCTGAATAACCAATTCGATGCTATCATTTGTTTCATAATGGATTCACATGTTCATGATAGTTCAACACAATATCTGCAAGTTCCATAGAAATCGTATGAGTTCATAAGACTTTCATCTTTCTTCATGGTTATGGTGGTGCACATATCTGTAGCAATGAATGCATGGCAACAAGAACTATCATATCAGTAGCACATGATGTGTGAGAATCATAGTTCATGGATCCATAGAATATGAAATGTAGTAAATTGGAACTTGCAAATACGTAGTAATAGGAACTGGTAAGTTGAAACTTGATCTGCAACATATGGCCTGTAGCAATTTTCAATCTACAAGCTAGATACAAAATATACAAAATCTTCCTAATGCATCAACACAATTCAAGAAATGCCAAGTAATGAAAGAACAATACCTTTGTAAAAATATATCAATCTTGGGTGAGGAAAGGATCAATAATGAGGATAAACCATGCAAAATGATGTAGGGAAAAAGGAAAAACATGGTAAAAAAGATGACAAAGCAGCGACCCATAAAAAATCCAACATAAAAACATTAATAATTTAGATATGGCACATCACAGGTCCTATGGGAAGTCATGGTTCACACAACCACACAAGAGCAAAGGATAATGACAATACAAAATAAACACATACAAAATTAATTGGCATGAAACTATGAGTGCATAACATATAATTATAACCTACATTACATAAAAGAAGCATGTAAACAACATCCATACCCTTAGAAGTCTCAAATGGTAATGTGATATCAACCCTAACAATTTTTATTCTATGATGAAGCATCGATGTAAATTCGACCCATATAAAGAAGGTTCCTTCACACCAAATATAACATCCTTTGCTAAAGAAAGCTTGTCATTCTTCAAAATCCATAGGACATCACCTTCTTTAAATGACCAAGAGGGTCCGACCTCTCCTTTACTTTCTTTTCTTAGCCAACGTTTCTTTTTAGTATTAAGAGAAATAAGATCTCTCCTAACACATAACTTGTCATTTTTTATTGATATGTGCCTCCATAAAGAAGAAATTTTTCTTAATACACACGTGGGATCTAATAACTGGGAAATATTAAGATGATTCCAATATAGAAGCTCATAAAATATAGATTTCATTTTCATTCGGGAATTTTATCAACATAGGTGTCAAAATATTTAGGATCATCGAACATAGGTTCCCCATTTCAATCAAATAATTCTACAATTTCCTTCTCCTTCTCCATGGCATATACCCTAAGCTAGTTTACGTGTGTCATTATTTTAGGTCTGCATGTTTCCCCTAGTTTACCATTGAAAGTTTATGCTACTTTTATCTAAGGGTGGTCTTTTGGGAGAAATACCCTCGAGTAGTCATACATTGGATTTCATAGGTTTTCGAACCACCTACCCTTTGTATAAGGTCCACAACATTACATCCATGACACCCTTTTGTTACAAAACGTACAATGTTATTGTATACAAAACACATTAGCACGAAAGAAGATAATTGCACCAAATTAAGTATGACAGATAACATTATGGATATAATAAAATCAATCAACATGCTTACTAGAGAAAAGTCCTAGTCCTAGATATTGTGCATGGTGTGTTCACATATGCCATACATTGTAAAATACCTTTTTGTCGAGATAGATCTTGATATATAGTATAATTGTATCCCTTTCCATGATTTCTTCAATTCATTGATCAATGATTGGAAGTAGACACCCATTATCTTCACTTGTATTCTACTAGGGACCATAAGAGTCAACATAAGATGTTCATTCTTCATGGACAACCATGATGGGATACTGTTATTGATCATTACAACTTTCCAAATATAATAGTTGGTGTTTTGGAGGGAATATTAGTAAACTCCACCCATGGCTATGCTTAATCGAAGTCTTTGTAATTCATCCTTGAATTTAGTAGGGCATGTATCTTCTATATGTTTCATGGCTATTGAATGTTCTAGAATCCACATAACTCTTGGATTACTTATATGTGAAGCATGCCACCCTTGCAATGCATCTAATTCTTAGCAATGAAAGAGCATTTGAATCCTTGGGATTATAGGCACATCATTCGATATCTTATGCGAAGTACCATGTGCCTTGCCCTTTTTTTAGGGGGGCTACCTGTCATTCCCACATTCTGGACATATCTCTTTATCTTCATATTTGCATATGTATAGAATACAATAACTCATACGAGTGTTGTAAGGTACCATATCTATTATAATAGCTGAAAATAGAAATATTGCAGAGAATAACAATGGAACAACATAATAGATGAAACCACAACACCAGAATAATACCTTTATTGATAGGAAACAATGTTCACTTTCTTCTTCTAGGGGGAAACCTACAACAGAGAAACGCTCTATTACAATAATTCTCAAGACAAAAACTTGTCATTCCCTTGACTCCTATTTATACTAAATCTATCTACCAAAAGAACAATCTAGAGGAATATCTTCTAGAAGCGGAAGCTTCTATTAGGTCTTCTTACATTTGACTTATTCTTCTTTATAACTAGGCCTTATTAATATTGGCCTTTATTACATGGAAAATATATTATTCTACCTACATGAGGGGTTAGGGAGGTTAGTTCCCTAACATGCCATCCCCCTTAAAAACAACCTTGTCCTCAAGGATTGAGATGAGGAAATTGCTGCAGAATTGTAGTTGGCTCCCAGGTGGCATCTGCTGGAGTTGTATCTTTCCACTATACCAACACTTCCTTGATGGTGTGCCACGGATACGACGCTCACGTTGGTCCAAGATTGCTTATGGATACAACCATATGGAGCCTTCTTCATCCAACTCAGGAATGCTAGTTTAAGTTTGGCACTTAGTTCCAATCACCTTCTTTAAGCAAGAGACATGAAAAAAAGGATGGAGATTACAATTACTGGTAAAAGCTAACTGATAGGCCACATGTCCCACACACTTGAGAACTGTATAAGGATCATAAAATTTGGGATCTATTTTCTTACAACGATCAGCCTTGAGTGAAGTCTGTTTCTCAAGATGCAGGAGAAGAAACATTTGGTCTCCTTTAGAAAATTGATGTTCGAAGCAACCTTGATCTGCTTGTTGCTTCATGTGATTCTGAGCCATGACCAAATTCTCTTTGAGGGTACGGAGAATATCCCCTTGAACTGTAATAGTTTGGTCATCCACTTGGGCCTTCAAGACATCGAGCATGTATGAGAGAACTGAAGGTGTATTTTGTCTATATACTGCTTCAAAAGGAGTCATGCAAGTAGTTGTATGGTAAGAAGTGTTGTACCACCATTCAACTAGTGGTAACCATTAAGCCCATTGATTTTTCCTTTCAGATGCAAAAAAATAAAATATGTTTCCAAACACTTATTGACAACTTCAGTTTGACCATCAGTCTAGGGATTATAGGTGGTGTTGAGATGCAGTTGGGTGCCCTGTAACCTGAACAATTCTTGCCAAAAAATTGCTGGTGAAAATGGGATCTCAATAAAAAACAATAGAATGAGGCATGTCATGAAGCTTGAATACATTATCCATGAAACGTTGAGCCATAGTGGAGGCGGTAAATGGGTGTTGAAGAGAACATAAATGAGCATACTTGGAAAGATGATAAACTACCACCAGGATGACTGACTTATTATCAGATTTAGGTAATCCAACAATGAAATCCATAGAGATATCCCTCCAAATAGCGGGTGGAATCGAAAGCAGTTGGAGTGTGCTAGGGGCTTTGACTGTTTCTCCCTTGTTGCATTGAAAAATATCACATTCCACCACAAAAGTGTGAACATCATATTTCATACCATCCTGTAAAAAAGAATGTTTGACCCAGTCCTAGGTTTTGGTAAACCCTGAGTGCCCAGATGTGGGTGTAGCATGAAGCTCAGAAAGAATTCTAGATTTAAGTTGTGACTATTTACTTCAATATAGATGGCCTTTGTAGTGAAGCTCATCATTGTTCCAAGAGTACCCTGGGGAAACTAGATAATTGGCTTGCAATTGTTGGATCAGACACAAAATGTTGGGATCTTGCAGTCGTTCCTGGTGAACAACTTGGATCCAATTTGGTACAAAGGAGAGGGGAAAAAGGGATCCTTCATCTTCATATTTTCTTGAAAGAGCGTCAACAACCAGATTGTCTTTTCCTTTCTTGTAAATGATCTCATAATCATATATAAATAGATTAGTCACCCATTTTTGTTGCTCCAGGGATGAAGGGCGTCTCTCCAGAAAATGCTTGAGGCTCTAATGATCTATGTTAATTTGGAAGCATTGCCCCTATAGATAAGGGCATCATAGATCCACTGCATACAGAATAATCAACATTTCCTTTTCATAGATTGATTGAACTAAATGTCGCTTTGACAGTTGTTTGTTGGTAAAGTCCAAAGGCCAACCATCTTGCATAAGAACTACTCCAATTCCTCTCCCGAAAGTATCACATTCCACGAGAAAGGTCTTTGTGAAGTCAGGAAGGGCTAGGACATGATTGGTGCACATAGTCTCCTTCAAGGATTGAAAGGCTTGATCAACTGTGGGAGTCCAATTGAAAGAATTGTTTTAAGGAGAGCAGTGAGAGGCACCAAAATGTTTCCATAATTCTTAACAAACTTGCGATAATATCTTGTTAAACCCAGAAAACCATGCAATATTTTGAGAGTCTTGGGGTGAGGCCAATACTGCATAGATTCATTCTTCTTAGGATCCACCCTAACACCTGCCTTGCCAACAATATGACCCAAGCACTCAACTTTCGAGGCTCCAAAAGAAAATTTAGATTGTTTGAGGAAAATTTAGTGTTGATAGAGTAAATGAAGAATTCGATCCACATGAGTAAGATGGGATGTCAGTTTTTACTATAGATGATAATATCATCAAAGAAAACTAAGACAAAATTATGCAGAAAAGGATGGAAGACATTATTCATGAGGCTTTGGAAAGTGGAGGTAGAATTACACAATACAAAGGGAATGACCAAGAACTCATATTGTCCCACATGAGTTCAAAATGCAGTCTTAGGAATGTATGCCTCTTTCATACATATCTGGTGGTATCCAGAATGAAGATAAAGTTTAGTAAAGAATTGGGGACCACTTAATTCATCCAAGAGATAATCAATGAAAGGAATGGGAAATTTGTCTTTGATGGTGAGTTTGTTGAAGGCACGAAAGTCAGGACACATGCACCAAGAGCCTTCTTTGTTAAGTACCATGACCATGAGAGAATAATAGGGGCTGGTACTAGGATGGATAATGCCCATGATGAGAAATTCTTGAACAATTTTCTCAATTTAATTTTTATAGAAAAAGGGATGGTGATAGGGACGAACATTGGGAGGAAGGTTATTGGGGACGAGGGGAATGGAATGATCATGAACACCATGGGAAGGAGGAATTCCCTAGGGAGTGGAAAAACAACTTGATGTTTGGAGAGGATGGATTGGAGTTCATGAGGCACAAAGGGTGTCTTAGTGGCTTGAATGGAATGGATTTGTGCAATAAGTCTTGAATGATATTTTTTGAGGAGATTTTCGATGCGATGGGCACTGATGATATCAAGAGAACCTGTTGTGATGCCTTGGAACTTATATTGTTGGACCTCTTGGTTGAATTGCATACTTAATTCCTTAAAATTCATGAGAATGGGGCCCAGAGTCCTTAGCCATTTGACACCCAACACAATGCCACAACCACCCATGTCGATAAAAAACATATGAGATTTCATGTGGTAGTGACCAATTTGGAGATGCACATTTTCACAACGCCCCCCACATTTCATGGACCCACCATTAGCTATCGTGATTTGAAATTTGTTGAATGCTCGGATATAGAAATTAGTTTCTTGGGCAATCCGGTGATGAATAAAATTATGGGTTCTTCCATTTTCAACGAGGATGATGACCTTTTGATGCTTAATGTAACAAATTAGCTTGAGGTTTTGGGGAACAGAGAATCCAGTGAGAGAATTTAGGGAAATGACTTGTTCAACTTCTGAAGGGTCAGAAGGTGGATTTAGGTCAGTGGGTTTAGGTGACTCGGTCATAGGGTGAGCCTTGGCATCTTCTTCAGAAACATCCTCAAAGATGGCCATAAAAATCTTGTGTTCCTTACACTTGTGCACAGGAAAATATTTGTCATCACAATTATAACAAAATCTCTTGAGTTGGTGTTCAACCATTTTTGCCCAGGTCAATTTATGGATCTTTAATGGAGTGGAAGAAGGAGTGGGAGTGACTAGTTTAGGGTGAGGAATACAGGAAGGTTTTTTGGTTTGAGAAGAGAAAACATGTTATGCTTCCTTATCTCTTTTAGTAGATTCCACCCAACTTCGAGGGTGAGTCATGAGGACGTGGGCACAAATCTCATCCTCGAGGCCATTGATAAATCATTCTCAAAAAAAGTATCAAACATGCCCTATGTGTGGAAATCCAATCGCTCAAAAGTAGTTATAAATTCTTCCACTATGCCATATTGTTTCAACTTTGTCAAACGACCTAAATGGTGGGTGTCAGTGTCAAAGTGTTCATAAAGTTATGCAACAAATTGTGTCCAAGCCACATACCCTTAGGCATTTTTTCTCCTTTGCCACCATTTCTAACATTCCATATCTAGATGGAGAATGCCATACCTAAGTTTGGCCAACTAATGAGTAATGTCATACAAAGAGAAATCGTGTTCCATTTGAGTGAACTGACCTGTGGGATCCGAGCCATAAAAATTTTTCACCACCACTCGAGGGGGACACAGGTCCCATTGAAAGTGGTGGGGAGGAAAAGAGGTGGACTGGGAGGATTTGGGACCTTTAGGATTATAATGTGTGGAAGAAGAGAAAGGATTTGGGTGGGATTAAATAAGGAAGTCAAATTGTTCACTGCGTCCTGGCATTGCTAACACATGGCGGCCAATTGAGTGATGGGTGTGGGAAGTGATTCAAGCGGAGCAAGCCAAGAGTTGAGGTTACCAATATTGGAAGTAATGGAAGAAATATCAATCCAGGTTTGGTCATGATATTTTTCTAAGTAAGTGAGATGTTGTTCCCAATCTTGGTTGTGAGCGTCGACCATGGGGATGGGACAGGGGGGAAAGTGGGACTACACAGAAAGGGGTTACTGGTGAATGGTACCACTATGATCAGTTCAAAGAGAGGAAGTTGATGGGATTATGCCAAATAGGGATGTTGGGAAGGGATTGGGTCCACGCGAAAAACAAATTTTTATAAAATGATAGGTATGACTGCGATCAAGGCGAAGAGAGGAATCCAATGGGATAGGTCTCAAATAATGGTGTCGAAAGAATATGTACTTTTTTTTTACTCCTGCGGAGTTATACTCGAAAATGAATATTTGTTAATGTTTATGCCATTATTATAGTTCTTTCATTTCAATAGATAAGAGCATCATAAGAACAAGATCACTGAGAAATACATATTCACAAG
>JASDQU010274037.1:1650-11982 GCA_032191745.1 Picea mariana
CAATGGTAATGATTGCTGAAATAGGAAATGGTGTTTCCTACCTTATATCCTATATGGCCGTTCTAATATTGTCCTTATATGTTTATTTATGGTTTATTTTTTTAATTGAGGTTCCCAATGTTCTTAAATTATAGTGATTGTTTCTATCCTTGGTAAACTTTTAGATTTAATATTTTACATTAATATTTTATTATTTATACTTTGGTTACGTGTAGGAGCGTTATACATCTCCTTGCTACTGTTGGAATTATGATGCTGGATAAAGTGCCCTGTCCATTGAGGCACAATACAAGTCCTGAAAAACAGGCTATAATGTACCTAGATTCCTCCATACAAGAATAATTAAATGATTGTACTTGAATAATTAAGTTACCTTAAATAGAGTCTTATCTTATAAAAGAGGAACTCACTACCTTTATTTCTAGAGATATTTGTGGGATAGTATTACTCATTTAGGTGGACATCATTTAAGTTGGTATGCTATAATGGTTAATTATGGTGTTAATAGTAATGCTGTCTATTATTGTTAATTAGTTAACACTGTTATTAAATTGCATATTGTACCATGTCGTCAATTATGAATTGTGTTGCTTGTACCATACAACCCATTGCAAGGATTAAATTGGGAAGGATGACCCTTATTGTTTCAGCATTTTTAGGAAGATATGATATGGTTATTTGATGTGAGGTTGTGTAATCTACTGATAATGGTAAGACATACTTAGTTGGAATGTCCCGGATTTCCGCGCAATCAGTTACTCGGAGCTAGTTGAACGAAGGATTGATGAGTCAGGTTTTGTGAACTTGGGCGTCCGTTGTCAGAGTCCTTGTCATGCACCCTTTTTAAAGGGGTGCATTGTTCTTCTTATTTATGTTGCACTAGACTGTGGTCAGTTGGTTTCTTGTTCTGTTGTGTCGGGTGGGACGTAGACACCTCCACTTCCTCAGAACAGTCGCCAGCCCTGAGACCTTAAATGGTTAAAGACGATGGGAACCTGGGCTTGAGCATTGCTTATGTGTTTTGGAGGTCCTAACCTTGCAGGGTAGGACGGGCGGGAGGTCAGTCGTATTTGGGCAGTCAGTTTTACTTATCGTGTGATCTTCATTTATGCAAGTGGTTACGTATCGTGCGCCTTGGTCATATTCTGATGTTCATCCTGGTTGTTTCCTTGTATATACGCACACACACACTTCAAAAAAATTTTGCACCTGTCACTAGAATGGTTGTCGTAACGAGGCGGTCCGTTACACGGTCGGTCGGGCTGGTGATATAAACAATAATACATATGACCAAATTTGCCATGGTTTTTTGTTGCTATTGCCACACATATCCATCGCACTTTCCATGAAAGAAAATACTATTTTTCGTCGTTATATCCACGAACACCCTGTTCATATCTCTGAGTTTGTGTATTTTTATTTCAATTATATTTCAACATAAGATTAAATTCACCACTATCTCTGAGTTTGTGTATTGTTTTCAGGAGCAGGAAGAGAAAGTAAAATATTTCCTGTGTGAACTCTACTTCCATAATTTCATTTTGGAAGACAACAACAGAGATAATCCTGGTCCCTTTATTGGGGAAATCCAATTGCAAGCGTTCCTATCCTTCACTAAAAATCAAGTCAGGTGGGCTAAGGCCCACAAAACTTTCATGAAGAGAGAAAATGGGTTAGATCTCTGGGTCAGGGGGGAACCACCAAAGTCTTTTCCAGCTATCATGCGACATAGGACATTCATGAAAAGGGAAGGAGTGAAAAGATCTTTAGGTCCTATTCATCAACATGTTCTATGATCAAGCATAACATATTTTAGGGAACTCAAAGAAGAAGCTCTTGCTAGCTCCAAGTTAAGATGGGATGTCTCCCCAGTTCAAGTAAGGGTTAGAGAGCCCTATGGTTTCAAGAACTTCTTTGCAGCCACCTTCATAATAAAAATATATGCCAGAATGATCCAAGAGGAAGGACCTACCTGGATTGGGTGTAGATATAATCCCCCTCTTATCTGGTTTCCTCCAGAGGATTACCAAAGAGATTATCAAATTAATAAAAAGAGGGAAGACATTACTTTTGGCAAACTCAGAAGAAATAATGGGTTCATGGCATCTGGTGAACCAACTTTTCCTCCTTACAGCATCACTTTTTTGCATGTAAGAACTTAGATTGCATGAGGACATGCAAGAAGGTTAGCTGGGGGGTATGTTGGGTTATGAAAAGGTACATATATTCTCCTCATTTCCATGATTTATGACATCATCTCGACTGAATTTTTTGTTACTTAGGAATAAAATAGGATAGGAAATGACTAAAATGTCTTCTAGAACTATCATTGAGTTGAAGTTCATAAATTCTAAAATATGGTTGGAATTGTTTGATTTTGTTATAGGAATGGGTAAATCTTGGTAAACTCACGATAGCAAAAGAGATTTTGAAAATGCGCAAGCTATTGGAGGCTAAATATATGGAGCGTAAAGCAGTTTCAAGAGAGATTAGTTATCTATTTTGTAAACTTCAAAAATAGTAATAGTGATACTGAGGATCTCTCGATCCTCGGGATAAATTTATTTACCCATATTTTGTAATATATAAAGAGTAGTGAATCCTGGAAAGAATAATCGAAGAATTGTATCTAAGCATTCAGAATTCAGAATTACTCTGCGCAAACAGTTTCTGTAAATGTTGTCTCAGTTATGAAATTAATAAATATTTTGAACGTTTCCATCATTTTCGTACACTGAGTTCCTAGTAGCAGTGTTTTTGAGGACTGAGGGCCCATTTCAAACTTTAAATCCTTTTTATCATCGTTACAATAATGCATAAGCGTGTTAATGTTTTGATACTGTTTGCTTGTAGAAGATAGATGCTTTCCTTTGAATGTTGTCGATTGCTATTCCAGATTCCAATTGATGTAGTTTAGTGCTTGACAGTTCCTCTCATTTTCACATGCGTTGTTCCTTTCAATTAAATTGGCAATTGTTGTTCCTTTCCGTTAAATTAGCATTTGCTATTTCTTTCGCTTAATTAGCGTTTGTTGTTCCTTCTACGTAGTTAGCATTTGTTGTTCAATTACTGTTCTGTCTCAACTTACATTATTCAGTTATTTCTTTCTAGCAGATTAGATATTCATCAATAGGTCAGCTTGTTTTTATAGATCCAATTCTTGTTTCTTAATTAGATCAATTCATGGCTTTAATATCAGATTCAATTCTTGTCCCTTAATTAGATCAATTCAACAATTTAATTTATGCCTTCAATTCATAGCACATTATAGATCAGATTTCAATCATGTTCAGGAGGATCTTAGCTTTAGAAACTTAATGAATGTGTGAAGAACTTGATTGTTGATAAACTCATATTTGCTACGTGATTTTAGCCTCAATGAGCTATCTACATAGACTTTGTTGATATTCTTGAAATAGAAGATGAATCCTCGAGTTGATAGATTAATGTGAAACTAAGGTTGTTTTTAGGACATCTTTAGAGCCCAACAATTAGCAATGGATGAGATTCTTGACTACTATGTTTTGTATCAGGAATGATAGGTGGTGCTCTAGGAATCCCATGATGGAAATAAAAACATACATTATAGTGAGAAGACACAACTATCACAACATACATTTCAATGAGACATGTTGGATTGAAGTATCATTCAATTCAAGGCTAGAGTGCACTCTCCACTCCATTATTCATATTATTATATTCATTCACTCCTATCAGTACATATTCTCCCTTTATCTTCTATCATTTGTTTACTTAGGGTTCATATGTGTGTGTGTGTGTGGTTAACGCAATGTTGAAGCTGCCTATGTGGGAACCTGCGATTCAAAATGTTTGTTCAATATGAAACGATGAAGCGATCGGTCGGGCTGGTGATATAAACACTAATACATATGACCAAATTTGCCACAGTTTTTCGTTGCTATTTCCACACATATCCCTCACACTTTCCACGAAAGAAAAGACTATTTTGCGTCGCTATATCTACGAACTAGGTGTTCATGGAAACAATGACGAAAGTAGCCCTCCACATGTCATCATCATCAAGATAGGTTTGCCTTATAAAGCATGGCAATTGCGATGAAACCTCGTCGCAATAGGGATGAAAAACCGTGCCAAGGTAAAAAACTTACCAACAGATTACGAACCAGATGTCATACGTGTGACACAAAAATGTGGAAAGTTGCGACAAAAAAGCATGGCAATAGCGATGAAAACGTTTGGTAGAGACAAAACTTACGACGCAGATGCTATATGTGCGACACAAAATCGTGGCAAAGTGCGACGAACTTTCATTTCTATTTCCACCCTCATTCAAAAAAAATCCTTGCCTTGCGATGAAATATCATTGATATTGCTACGCTTCCTTTAAGTTTAAAAAAAAAAATCTACATGAAAATCTACATATCAAGAAGAAATTCTTCTAGAAAGGTGATTGGGCGCTCCTCTGTGATTCCATATGTCAGGATTTTCCTGGAAAATTACAAACAAGGTGGATGGGACCATATGAAATTAATGAAGTTCATGATAATGACACCATCACTTTAATTACCATTGGCGGGTCTAGGTATTCCTTTTTGGTCAATGGACACTGGCTACGACTTTACCATTAGCCACCTTCAAAAGAATCCTTCTGCCAAGAAGTAAGTAAGGACCCTACTGTTCAGATTTTGGTTGGCTGGTAAGGTAACCCAACAGCCTCAAATCCATAAATGATGAATTTTTTTTACTGTATATATTGTATATAGTTTTTTTTACATATTTGATTGATTTTTTAGCTCTTCTTTTTTTTAGGAAAGTCATTTGAGAAAATACAAACCAGAAAAGATGACTATAATGAATATAATTAAACAGTCTTTTCTGTTCTTTACCTTTATCCCGCGTTGCAAAAACTCAACAAATATAACCCTTGTTTTTACAAGGAAATGAACATGCTTATAGACCATCTAATACTTCGATTACTGCATAAACTTACCCATAGTAATTGAATGAATTTAGTTGATGACTAATCAATTATAGATTCACTGAAAAAAAATGCCTGTGGGAGTTTTAATCACTTAATTAGATGGGTGATCATCACTGTTGTTCACTCAAAACGAAATGATTGTCGTTCCTTTGAAAAGAACGACTGTTGTTCCCTTCGTACGTAATACTGTTCACTCAAAACGAAACGATTGTCGTTCCTTTGAAAAGAACGACTGTTGTTACCTTCGTATGATCGTTGTTTCCTTTGAAAACCATTGCCGTTCCTTTTAAAAAGAATGATTGATGTTCCTTTCACGATTTTTTTCTTATTGTGGCTCCTTTGTTGTTCCTTTTAAAAAGAATGATTTTTGTTCCGATTGTTGATCTCTTGTATAAGGGTATATTTTAGACATGTGGCCTTTGGAATTTTTTCTTCAAAGGACAAGAGATCTCATCACGAGTCGACTTGTTCACTTAGGCTACAATCCAGTGAGTCAAATTATCATCATCTGACTACCAAACTAGGATAATGGTCTTCTTTGGAAAAGACAATTCAAATGATTTATTAAGGATATAGGCTCATCTATGGGTTAAAAGGCAACCCTGTCGAGGCTATGGACACCTGTTGGCAGCAGTGGCTCTGCCTATGGTATCTTAGTATACCTTAAATACACCAAGTTTTAGTGTGTTTTTAGATTTCCTTTTCTAAACATTGAGGCTATCATTCCAAATATATCTAATAAAAAAAAGGGGAGAGTAACAACGTTATGATTTGTGGAAAAATTTAACATGTGAACAAATTTAAAATCATTTGAAATCCTTTTCCTCAAACGGTTTCTACCATGGGTACAATAATTTGAATTTCCCTCACAAAGTGATGATTATCATTAGTATTGTTAAAGTGATTGAATCAAAGTTATTAATGATTGTCTTTTCTAGCGGCGACGACGTCATAGCAATCGCACCTCACAGTCACTCCCCGCCATTATTACACTCGTACGTTTAACGATAGAGGTCGAACTTTCTATTTATGGGGGGTAGATTCCCAACACATTTACTGATAGATTTCAATGAATGCAGTAATTACGAAAATGCACATTTTTCTATATACACACAATGTCGTTCTATATTTGTTATGTCTGTTGTTTTCAAAAATCTGGTTGAGTTAAGCTGTAGCAAGGAACGTTAGTCGTCCTCACCTGCTTACAGAAATATGGGAGGCTGAAGTGTGCGATGGGAACCAAAACTCTTACAGGTAACTGAGCATGCAAGATAAATCCTACACAGTCTGGGGTGGACAGAGTACTTCAATCGGTTGCAGGGATATGATACAGACATCACGATAGAATTCTTTCAGAAATTACAGGGAGAAACCTCCATGGTTCGAGATATACGAATTCTAGTCTCTTAAGAAATCATAGCAGAGGTTACGAGCCTTCCTAACACAGGAATACAATGGTATCGAAGATATAAAACACTTAAAGAAGCTGTAGAATCCTTCGTAGACCCTGGAGAGGAATTGGATAAAAAGGGAAAGGGAATTAACCCCAACACTCTTAGAGAACCCTGGAAAGAACTGGCTAGTGTCATACAGAGGTATATCACCTGCGACGAAAGATATGATGTGATCCACCCATGCCACCGCAAACTACTAGCTGCGCTCAAACAACAGTTAGTAATCAATTTACCATTTTTTCTAAATGCTATGTTACATGAGGTCTCTATAAGAACACAAAAGGCAAAAGATCTCGTTACTTGCATCAACCACCATGGATTGGTAAAACTGATAGTAAATAAGGCCCTAAGTCAAACTCAAATGACCCGGGGGGATCTTATTGAGGCCAATAGGCCCTTACAATTAAAGAAACTTGAATTACAACATGAAGACCCAACCTAGGGAATTGAAGTAGCACAGGAAGGGGAACCTACTGCCCAAATGGAAGCTCCGCCTCCTCAACCTGAAGTCGAGGCAGACCCCATCCAATTTGCAAAGACTCATACCTCACAAGCAAAGGCATCAACGAGGAAGAGCAAAAGAGAAATGGCTTCTCCTAAATCTCCCATTGAAGGGAAAAGAATAAGCAGACAGATAAGACATCATGAATAAATTCAGGATACAACAAAACAACCTGAAGAAATTTAGGATACAACAAAACAACCTGAAGAAATTTAGGATACAACAAAACAACCTGAAGAAATTCAGGACATAACAGAGCATCCCTTATAGGGAGATGTTCATGGAATTAAGCAGACAGAACAAACACCACAAGGAAACAATAAAAAAGATACCCAACCAACATTGGGACACCTCATAGAACAATTTTTGAAAATATATGAGGTAGATATAGCTCATGTTTTAGGGAGTTTAGGGACCTCAATTAGCAGAGACACAAACATGCTAGAAGAAAACCAGGCCCCAGCCTCTCCTTTGAACCCGACTGAAAATTTCCCTGACACTGAGATGTCACTCCCAGATGATACAACACAAGAATAACCTCATACTGAGGTAAATACCCTAGTATGGAAAGCAGAAGACCCACTATTGACAGATCAAGGTGAGGAAAATCCTGACATCTTATAGAAACAGAGATTAGGAAAAAGCCACAACAGAATTAGAAAGTTAAAACGTGAGAACAAGGTGTTGAAGAGAAGGGTTAAAAATATTAAAGTGTTAAAGAAGAAAGTTGGAAAGCTTAAGGAAATTATCAAGGAATTAAGAAAATAACTAGAGCAAGTCGATAAGATCCATGAAAGAAAGAAGACCAAAATACATAGAGCACAGGGAAGGAACCCTCTTCTTAGGAGGGAAGTCCAAATGAGTTCTGTAGGAATGCATAAAAAGCTACATATCCTTCAAGAAACGGTAGAAATGGAACTTTATACTGAGACTACAACAACCGAAGGGGTAGTTGTTCAAAATGAAGAGGAAATTCCTTTGGGATCATATGAAACAGAGGCTCAACCAGAAATTCTAGGAGGAACAACTGCTCAAACTAAGGAAGTAACTCCCACTCCTTTGGAGACCACAGATGTAGAAACTCAGATAGTAATTCCAGTAATGAATGAAGAAACCTGTCATACTGAAGAGGTATCTCAGTTTCCGGATCAGAGTGCCATCATTGAAAGACTAGAAGAAGAATGGGTACAAGCCCAAAAAGCCTTGACCCAGACCAGAGATGAAATGGTGACCATGACAAAGCACCAAAGAGTTTTTAAACAACTCAAAACCATGTTAGCCATGGAAAATGAGATGCATGCTGAGATGACTAAGGCTCAAGGGAAGACAAAGAAGGTACAAGGTCAACTGGAAAAAGCTTTGGAGCAAATCAAAGCAATTTTTGATATATACACTGATGCAATAGATTGTAGAGCTCCTGCTACCAATTATACTATGTTTTTATTAGAACTCTACCTGTTGCTGAGGGTGAAAGCTATTCGAGTAGGTAAACCGATTAAATTCACCACTATCTCTGAGTTTGTGTCTTGTTTTAGGGAGCAGGAAGAGAAAGTACAATATTTCCTGTGTGAACTCTACTTCCATAATTTCATTTTGGAAGACAACAACATAGATAATCCTGGTCCCTTTATTGGGGACATCCAATTGCAAGCATTCCTATCCTTCACTAAAAATCAATTCAAGTGGGTTAAGGCCCACAAAACTTTCATGAAGAGAGAAAATGGGTTAGATCTCTAAGTCAAGGGGGAACCACCAAATTCTTTTCCAGCTATCATGCGACATAGGACATTCATGAAAAGTGAAGGAGTGAAAATATATTTAGGTCCTATTCATCAACAGGTTATACGATCAAGCATAGCATATTTTAGGGAACTCAGAAAAGAAGATCTTGCTGGCTCCAAGTTAAGATGGGATGTCTCCCCAATTGAGGTAAGGGTTAAAGAGCCCTTCGGTTTCAAGAACTTCTTTGCAACCACCTTCATAATAGAAAGATATGCCAGAATGATCCAGGAGGAAGGACCTACCTGGATTGGGTGTAGATATAATCCCCCTCTTATCTGGTTTCCTCTAGAGGATTACCAGAGAGATTATCAAATTAATAAAAAGAGGGAAGACATTGCTTTTGGCGAACTCAGAAGAAAGAATGGGTTCAGGGCACCTGGTGAACCAACTTTTCCTCCTTACAGCATCATTGCTTTGCATGTAATAACTTATCTTGCATGAGGACATGCAAGAAGGTTAGCTGAGGGGTATGTTGGGTTATGAAAAGGTACAGATATTCTCCTCATTTCCATGATTTATGACATCATCTTGACTAAATTTTCTGTTACTTAGGAATAAAATAGGATAGGAAATGACTAAAATGTCTTCTAGAACTATCATTGAGTTGAAGTTCATAAATTCTAAAATATGGTTGGAATTGTTTGATTTTGTTATAGGAATGGGTAAATTTTGGTAAAATCACGATAGCAGAAGAGATTTTGAAGATGCACAAGCTATTGGAGGCTAAATATATGGAGCGTAAAGCAGTTTCAAGAGAGATTCGTTCTCTATTTTGTAAACTTCAAAAATAGTAATAGCGATCCTGAGGATCTCTCGATCCTCGGGATATATTTATTTACCCATATTTTGTAATATATAAAGAGTAGTGAATCCTGGAAAGAATAATCAAAGAATTGTATCTAAGCATTCAGAATCATAATTACTCTGCACAAATAGTTTCTGTAAATGTTGTCTCAGTTATGGAATTAAAAAATATTTTGAATGTTTCCATCATTTTCGTACACTGAGTTCCTAGTAGCAATGCTTCTGAGGACCTAGGGCCCATTTTGAAGGAGTTACTGTCTTAATCTGTATTTTATCAGTTTGATTTCTGTTTCGAACTTTAAATCATTTTTTTCATCGTTATGATAATGCATAAGCGTGTTAATGTTTTGATATTGTTTTCTTGTAGAAGATAGATGCTTTCCTTTGAATGTTTTAAATTGTTATTCCAGATTCCAATTGATGTAGTTTACTGCTTGACAGTTCCTCTCGTTTTCACATGCGTTGTTCCTTTCAATTAAATTAGCAATTGTTGTTCCTTTCCGTTAAATTAACATTTGTTGTTTCTTTCACTTAATTAACGTTTGTTGTTCCTTCTACTTAGTTAGCATTTGTTGTTTAATTAATGTTCTATCTCAACTTACAGTATTCAATTATTTCTTTCCAGCAAATTAGATAGTCATCAATAGGTCATCTTGTTTTCATAGATCCAATTCTTGTTTCTTAATTAGATCAATTCATGCCTTTAATATCAGATTCAATTCTTGTCCCTTAATTAGATCAATTCAGCAATTTAATTTATGCCTTCAATTCATAACACATTATAGATCATATTTCAATCATGTTCAGTAGGATCTTAGCTTTAAAAA
>JASDQU010274040.1:0-10946 GCA_032191745.1 Picea mariana
ATACCAGATGCAAGAGAAAATGAATGCGGCGACGTCTTTTATTTGTATATCAAATTGTTTGGTGCAAAGGTCGATGGGTTCTTCTCTATGGAACCTTCTGGGAACTTGCTTGCGGCCTTTTTATGTATGGTTGGTTCTTGGTTATCTTCTTTTTCTATCAATTTATATACCATGGAACTCCAACTGTTATTTGGAGGACACCAAACAATATAATTGAATTTTTTAGCTAGCTGGCCCGCAGATCCACCTGATAATATCTATGGCGTTGTGTCGCAAAATGTACTATGTGGCTTGCTTTAGCAGATTTCCTTGATCGATGAACTTGGTCAAATTATTGTTCTGAAATAATTTGAAATCAACGAATATATAGTGTGCGAAGTGCAACTGTCCTATCATAGCAACAAGAGGCTCTTAAAATTCAAATTGGTCATTGTTTTGACATTTTTACTTATTCGATGAACTTAACAAAATTAATATCCTAGAATAATTTGAAATCAACGAATATATACTGTGCGGAGTGAAATTGTGCTATCAGATGAACAAGAGGGCCTTAAAATTCAAATTGGTCCTTCTTATGCTTGCAGTGATAGAATTTTAAAAAAACTTTCTTTTGTTTGCTTCATTTTTTTAAAAATAAGCGATTTAACGTCCTTTAATAATTTAATGTAATTCACTTGTACAATATCAATAGTTAATATTAATAATTTAGTATTTGAAAATAATGTTTTTAGATAAAGTTTATTTAGGATGAGCATCCCTAAACAATTGCAATCTTGAACCCGCCAGACATGGAGTCCGCAAGTTCGTCTGCCAATTTGTATATCGCGGAAGTCTAGGTGATATTTGTAAAACACGGAACAAAAGAAGCTCAAATTTCAACCTGACAGGCTGAGAACCCACGATGCAAATAGTGCCGAAGTATGGAATGAGGGATCCTCATATGCTCTATAAAATGTTGTCCATACTTTCTAAAAGTAAATGTTTACTATGTATTCGTCGTTTGTCGGAAAACATTTATATCAGTCGTCTGACTAGATTGTACAAACATTCTCTTCTAATTAAATTCTGCAATATCAAAATTTAATATTAATAATTTAGTATTGAAAATAATGTTTTTAGATATGTTAGATAATTTATAGGGATTAACATTTGTAAACAATGGAAAACTTGAACCCGCCAGCTCTCAAGTCCATCTGTCAATCTGTATATCGCGAAACTCTGAGTGCTATTTGGAGGACACAAAAAAATGAAACTGCAATGTTGAGCCAACCAACTCGCAGGTCCGCTTGTCAATTTGTATATCGTGGAATTGTGAGTGGTATTTGCACAACACAGAACAATAGAGGCCCAATTTTCAACCCGCCAGGCCCAGAGCCCCCGATAAAAAAAAATGGCTAAATATGGAATTCATACATGATCACTACAGGACAATAAAAGTGCAATGTTCAGCCAACCAGCCCGATTCCACCTGTCAATTTGTATATCATGGAAGTCTGGCTGCTACTTGTAGGGCATAGAACAATAAAACCTCAATTTTCATCCCGCAAGCCGCGAACCCACGATCCAAAAAGTACCTAAGTATGGAATAAGGAATGCGCATATGCTGTATAAAATCTCATGTCCATACTTTATAAAAGTACATGTTTACTATGTATTGTTCGTTTGTTCGAAAAATTTTATATCAGTCAGTCCACCAAAATGGACAAACTTTGTCCTCTCCTTAAATTCTACAATATCAATATGTAATATTAATAATTTAGTATTGAAAATATTGTTTTTTTATATGTTGGATAGTTGATAGGGATTACCATTCCTAAATAATGGCGAATTTGAACCCGCCAGCCCTCGAGTCCATCTGTGAATGTGCATATCATGGAAGTCCGAGTGCTATTTGGAGGACACAGAACAATGAAAGTGCAATGTTCAACCAGCCAGCCCGAGAGCCCCCGATCAAAAAAAGTGGCTAAATATGGAATTAATATAGGATCGCCATGGAACAATAAAAATGAAATGTTCAGTGAAGAAGCCCGCAAGTCCTCCTGTCAATTTGTATATCGCGGAAGTGTGGGTGGTATTTGTAGGACAGAGAACAACAGACTCTATTTTCAGCCCGCTAGGCCGCAAACCCACGATCCAAAAAGTGACTAAGTATGGAATGAGGGCTCCGCATATGCTTTGTGAAATGTCATGTCCATACTTTGTATAGAGACTCATGTCCAGAAGTACTCCTGTCAATTTGTATATCGTGGAAGTCTAGGTGCTATTTGTAGGACACAGAACAATAGATACTCAATTTTCAGCCCGCCAGGTCACGAACCTACGATCCAAAAGGTGCCCAAGTATGGAATGAGGTATTCGCATATGATCCAAAACAATAAAAATGCAACGTTCAACCAAGGATCCCATAGGTCCTCTTGTCAACTTGTATATCGCGGAAGTCTGGGTGCTATTTGTAGGACACGAAACAATAGAGACTATATTTTTAGCCCGCCAGATCGCGAACCCGCAATCCAAAAAGTTCTTAAGTATGGAATGAGGGATACACATATGCTCTATAAAATCTCATGTCCATACTTTATATAGAGAGTCATCTTCGCAAGTTCGACTGTCAATTTGTATATCGTGGAAGTGTAGATGCTATTTGTAGGACATGAAACAATAGATACTCAATTTTCATCCCGCCAGGCCGCAAACCCGTGATCCAAAAATTGCCCAAGTATGGAACGAGGGATTCAGATATGTTCTACAAAATCTATTTATAGGACACAGAACAATAGATACTCATTTTTCATTCCGCTAGGCCGCGAACCCGTGATCCAAAAAGTGCCCAAGTATGGAATGAGGTATCCGCATATGTTCCAGAAAAATAAAAATGCAATCTTCAACCAAGAAACACGTATGTCCTCCTGTCAATTTGTATATCGCGGAATTCTAGGTGCTATTTCTAGGAAATAAAACAATAGAGGCTCTATTCTAGCCCGCCAGATCGCGAAGCCGTGATCCAAAAAGTGCCTAAGTATGGAATGAGGGATCCACATATTCTCTATAAAATCTCATGTCCATACTTTATATAGAGAGTCATCTCCGCAAGTCCGCCTATCAATTTGTATATCATGGAAGTGTAGGTGCTCTTTGTAGGACATAGAACAATAGATACTCAATTTGTATCCCGCTAGGCTGCGAACCCGTGATCCAAAAACTGCCCAAATATGGAATGAGGCATTCACATATGTTCTATAAAATCTCATGTCCATACTTTATAAAAGTACATGTTTACTATGTATTGCTCGTTTGTCAGAATACTTTTATATCACTCGGCCAACCAGATTGTACAAACTTTTTCATCTAATTAAATTCTACAATATCAATATTAATAGTAATAATTTACTGTAGGTTCTCTCCTGAATTTGTATGTTGAGGAATTGTAGGTGCTATTTGTAGAGCGCAAAACAATAGAGGCCCATTTTTTATCCTGCCAGCCCGAGAGCCCCCAATCCAAAGTATGGAATGAGGGATCCACATATGTTCTATAAAATCTCATGTCCATACTTTATAAAAGTACATGTCTACTATGTATTGTTCGTTTGTTGCAAAACTTTTAAATAACTTGCCCAACCAGATGGTACAAACTTTCTTGTCTAATAAAATTTTGCAAGATCAATATGTAATATTAATAATTTAGTATTCAAAATAATGTTTTTAGATATGTTAGATAGTTGATAGTGATTTCCATCCCTAAACAGTGGCAATCTTTAACCCACCAGCCCTCAATTCCATCTGTAAATCTATATATCGTGGAACTCCGAGTGCTATTTGGAGGACATGGAACAATGAAAGTGCAATGTTGAGGCAGCCAGCCCGCAGGTTCGCTTGTCAATTTACAAATTCCGCGACACACAAATTGACAGTCGATATTTGTCACTGAGATGCAATATGACCAATGACCCTTCACGTCTCCTGGGTATATCTTCTATCGTTTTTCTTTTGTAACCTTCCCGACCGCTTTCCATACTTTGGTATTTCTTGGAATCGATTTCTCCATCACCCCTGTCTTTGTACTTGTTTCTAGATATGAAATAATTAAGCTTTAATGCTAGTAGCCATCCTGCAGGAACCGTTAAGATTGTCATTAATGTCCGGAAATCTGGAGAAGATTTGTCATTACTACAAATTAAACTAATATTTGTGTGCAAGTATTGTATCCTTTCCAGGTATTCATTTGAAAGACAATGCAATATTTTTTTTTGTGCATGGATGATTTAGTCCTTTTAAGAAATTTCTAATTCTTAATCTCTTTTCATCGCCACCGCCACCTTCACACTTTTTTCCAATTGTGCAATTAGTGAGCTGTGATGGTGACATCTCATTCTGCACGAACCCTGGAAACTGTCATTGATCAACGAAAGGCTCGAGGACATATTCCATTGATACACATGAAACAATAATTTTCGGAGGGTTATATTATCCCTCCATGATTTTCATTTCAAACATCATCTCGAGAAAACGAAAATTCTTAATAACTTCTGGTAGTAGTTCTCTCCACACATAGTGAACACATTGGGGCACAATGGCCAGAGGTTCCACTATTCCAGGGCATATTCTTACTAATTATCTCCCTCTGCCCAGGAGCAAACAAGGAGATGGTTCCTTGGTACACCGAGAGATATATTTCAAGAAAAAAAATTCCATGGAAACCCTAGCTTCTCAGAGAACCTGCCCAGTTGCATTCATGGCTGTCGCAAAAGTTGATGCCATGAATTTCGAGCTAGAAGAAGATGATCTGATGGACGATGATATGGCAATGGATGATGGAAATGCAGAGAATATTCCAATCCTACGCCCAAATTGAAATCAACCATAATGAGCGTAAATTCCTGGCTCGGTGATGGCAGTGATGACAACACCAAAAGGAGTTTCAGAAAAGAAACCGATGGTGAACACAACAACCACTTTGCAGCGCGAAAGTAGGAATTCCAGAGTTCCAAATTAGTCCATTCTAGGTGGAAGAGTTTCACTGTAAAGCAATGATATGTTGATGGTACCAAAGATATATTTCAAGCCAAAAAAAATATTGATTAACATCTTCGGGAATCAGGTCCAAAACTCTCGCTGCTGCAAGGCATTTTCCTACTAGTCATCTCCTTCTGCCTAGAATGGACTAATTTAGGCCTCTGGAATTGCATGTGCAAGTTGTGTTGTTGAATTTTTTTAGACTATGCAGAGGCAGTTTCAGCTAACAACTATTCCACTTGCCCTACAACTATTTTCGTCTTCTTCCTCACGGGAAGCTTGTGAAAAATATCAATTTCGACACAGGATGATTCATCGAGGAGAAAACTGCAAAGATCTTGGATGTTGCGGATCCCATGCCTATGTTTGTCACAGATACCTTAAATGTTTTGGCCTGGAGAACTAGGTCCAATTTCTAAGGATATATTTACAATACTTGGTGTTTTTCTTATTTTTTTAAATGCATTTGCTATTAAAAAATATTTTCCTTCGACTCTTCGTTGCTGCCTCTTTTCTAGGTTTAACGCATGTTCTAATTGGCATGGTTCAGAGCTCTCGTACCTATTCGATATTGTGTTTACTTAGCTTATCTCTTATAATATGGAACATGTAACAATTATATGCCAATGTACTATGTGAATCCACCAGTTGTTTATGCAAACAAAAAGTGGAAAACCAACGTCCAATTCTATTTGTAATGAAGATAGAACATAGCAATACCAATGTACAATGTTGCAACAAAATCGTTATTATTGTTTCTAGACATGCAATTATTAAATTTTACTGCTAACAACCCATAATGAAAGAAGTTTAATACTTGAATTAATATGTTTCACTTATGGAAGAGTGTATGAAGAACGCAGTTACACTCACACGTTCCAATAAAATCTAATCTTCAACAAAGCATTTTCTCACAATTAGTAGAAAATGAAGTTTAGTAGTTAAGTTAATATGTTACAGTCATGGAAGAATGTATCAAGAGCATAGTTACACACACACATTTCAATAAAATCTAATCTTCAACAATGCATTTGCTGAAAATTAGTAGAACATCATGGTTTTGCAACAATGGGGCTTCTTTGAAACCAATTTACACTTACAAAAACTGCCTTGTGCCTTTCTATTTTCCCACTCTTTGATTTCGTCTAGTTTCTCTTCCTGGTTACTTAATCGTTTTTCTCCTAAAAATGCCTTTCTCTGCACCTTCGCGGATTCACACATTTCCAATGACCACTTCCCCTTTCTTTAAATTGACCCTCTCTTGTTCCTTGTCCCGCAATTGGCACCCAGAGTTCCACGATATAGAAATTGACAGTTGGGCTTGCGCATTGGAAGGTCAACATTACTCAGCATGTGGGAGGTCTTGCGGGTTCACAGCTACACTCGTGCTCTTTTATTGGCACACCGACCAAACGCTTCCCCATTCCATACCCAGAAACTTCTCCAACCATGAATTCTCGCTATGCGGTCTCTACATTGGACTTTTGTTGTTCCATGGCCTGCAAACAATACCATCACTTCCGTGATATACAAATTTGCAACCATTCTTATATCATACCCTCTTCCATATTACAGTGCACCTATCATGCCCTCTTCCGTGGTGCACATTTTTGCATTGAAAACTTTTGAGAAATACAATTTAACCATGGGATCCTTGCATATTTAGTGGAACTATTGTCACCCGATTTTGAAGTCCGTTCGTCCACTTTCCATACTTCACCATTTGTTCAAACTTCTTTGGCAGATCGTCAGTTTGGCGGGTTGAATAAATATTCAGTTCGTAGTCATTGTTTCCTATGACCACGCCCCTTTGCGATCTTATTGCTATGCATGCAATTAGCAATTTCCCTATTCCATACTTAGCCATCTTGGTGGAATTTTGCAAATATACAAACTGACCGCTGAAATGCCCCATTGTGATCTCTTCCGTTTTACACATTTTGCACTCAAAAATTCCGCAACATGAAATTTGACCGTGCAACACTCAACTATCCTGACTATCCCTGTAACCCTTTTTTGAATCCCATTCGATTGCTTTTCATAGCTTGCCATTCTTTCCTTTTTCTCCATCGTCTCCGTCACCTTCGCACTTGTCTATAATAAAAGAAAATAAAAAGTTAAATATATATATATATATACATATCTTGTTTCTAAATATGTAGTTATTGGCATTTAATTCTAACAGGTCATCATGCAGAAACCATATAGATTGTCATTGATGGGTGAAAGGCTCGAGGACATCTCGTATTGATGCACATTAAACCAAAATTTGTGGGGGGATTATATTATCCCTTCCGAGTGTTCATTTCAAAATCATGAAATCCCGTTCACGGCATAGCCTTCACACGTTCACGAAACCTCCATTCCTTAATTTCTCTTCACCGTACCTGCCACCTTCGCATTTCTAAATATGCAATAAATAAACTTTACTTCTAATAGTTCATCATGCACCACCATTATAGATTGTCATTAATCATCGAAAGGCTCAAGGAGATTTCCCATTCATAAGCATTTAACCAAGATTTACCGAAAAGTTACATTATCGATTGTAACTGTTCATTTAAACCATCATCTGCAGCAAAGAAACCTTCTCATAAACCTATGGCATCATCTCGAAAGCAGTTTTGTGGAGATACAGTGAACATCTTCAGGCGCGAGGACCAGAACTTCCATTGGTCCAGGGCATTTTCTTATTTCTCAACCTCTGCCGTAGAGAACCAAGTAATTTGGACCTCTGAGATTGCTCATGCAGGTTGTGTCCCTGAGGTTTTTGACTGTAAGGACCTGGTCTCTGTAAGGACTAGTAACGTTCTGGTACCAAGCCTTATGGAGGCACAAGGCTTCCCACTGTTTTTATGATGTTTTTAATGGCTTCATGTCTGTTTTCAAAGTTTTTTTGTTAGAAGAAGATGCTCCACGCATATCTGAATAGGCGATTATCTTTTTGGACAATAAGGGGACACTTGAACATTTGGATAATTACACTGTCATAAGAATTTTTGTCTCCATAGGATAGCCTACTCTCCTTCCATGTCACATTATAGACAAAATGTTTTTTGTAGAAGTAGCACGTCAATACAACTACTGGTTCCCTCTGTTCCAAAGGAAGAAAAAAAAACAGTTCATTCCTCTTCCTTGGAAAATAAGGGAGTTCGTGTTGAAAAACATCAACAAAATTGACAATTTCCCAGCACATTTTAGCATCTCCAACCAAAGATATGTTGAAGACATAAGAGGATTCAACCCCTATGATATTTTTAGACAACATTTACAAACACTTGGCCTTGACAATTGTTTTGTAAATAAACACCTTCCCAAAAATAGAGACAGTGGTGACAACGGTCCTGCCTCTAATATCAATGAGGTGCAGACAGTGCAAAGCTGCAATAAATTGTACACACAATAGGGGAAAGGCCCCAATGACAAGAGTGTTCAATCCACAAATGCCACTCCAAAATGTACTACATCTCGAAGCATCACTCCAATGGACCATCATAGCAACAAAGAAACCCAAATTTCTTCAAACGGAGGAGGAGATAATGACCCTCCTCACTCTAAAATTGATAGTTATCACAAGCTTCCAGTAGAGAAGAAGAGAAAAACAAATATGGGGTAAGAGAAAGAACCAGAAATTCAGAGTGAGAACATGGAATTTGAAACTAATATGGATACCATGATCCACTTCCTTGATAAGCCCAGAGACACCATCCACCATAGCCATCCAATGGACATATCTGTCACCAAAAATTTTGACGAAGATGAATCCTTCATGTTCCAGAGTGCTATTTTTGATAGCCAGAACAAAAAATTGATAATTCAGAAAAAAAATGTTAAAAATAAGAAAGAAAAATATCATTCATAGGTTGACATTGCCAACATGCGGCTGTCCCAAATCTGTCAACTTCACACCACAACCGAAGAATCACTTCATGATTCCATTAGAGGCATCGAGACCAAGAATGCTAGACTGAAGGACTGAATCAAGGAATTCGAAGATGCTTTCATTCCTATGCCATTGCTTGTTGATCCTTTACCAATAGTCATGCCTGGCACCCCTGCACCCAATGTAAAAGCATCCTGCACCCTGCTCACATCCTGTAAAGGATATGTGGAGAACAATATCAAAAAAATAGTGGAACTAGTTACCAAGGCCTGAAAAATATCACAAACCATCACTTCCCTTGGAACCAGGACACTTAGCTTGCTCGAGCTTTTGCAAGCCAAATTAAAATATTAAGAAAATTTCTTTTTAAAAACCCTCATCCCTTTTGGCAAGATTGTCAACAATCTGACAGAAACAAAAAGAAGAGAAGAAGATATTCCATCAAAAAACCGCATCAGTCAATTGAATGCATGTTGGAAAGAAAAAGTAAAGAACCTGCATCTCATTATTCAGTCATGTGAACAAGCCATATTGAAGAAAGATATATTATTCACAAAGCTGTCAAATATAGACTTAGTCGGGAAAACCTACGACTTCCAATACCCCCACTTAATCTCAAAATCCTTTCCCTTAACCAGGAAAGAGTTCGATAAATAGGTTTCTATGTTTAATACCTTATCTTTGCAAATTTTTTACAGCATCCTTCAATTTGATCAAGCTCACGTCCACGACTGGCTAGTCAAATATGCAATACAGAAAGAGGAATTTTATCAGGGTCTCTCTAATATTTCTATCGACTTTCGAGAATTAGAAAATGATATTTTCAACATAAAAATATGGAATTAAATCAATGTCACCCCGATGAGAGGCTACATTGAAGAATGGTTCGAAAGGCAATTGAAACAGGCCGTCGAAAAAAGGCAACAGGCAGTTTCCAACATTCCAACAGTCGTGGAGGACATCCTTGAAACCGCAGTCGTCGGTGACATCAATGAAATGAAAGTCACAAGAAAATAGCCAAAGGTATCATATGTACCCTCACTGTAAGTTTACTCATCACATCCTTCTTTGTTTATCAACCCAGTTATTACAGTTTCTTAAATACAGATGTACAGGAAAACACTTATACCTTTCCATTCATTGTCTTTTGCAGCTATTGCACTCTATCTTCTTTCCACAGTCCTTTTTCTTGTACACATTTCTCTAGTGGTCCGCGAGAGCCCCCATCCCAGTCTACATGAAAAACGCATTGAAATTCCTGTTTATATGTAACAAACTTTAATTTTTTTGTATATTTCAAAATTTCCAGCAGTATGTAATGAACTTTTATTTTTTGACAGATTTCAAATAAAAATGCATTTAAATTTTTATATGTTACAGACTCTATTCTTATCTTTCACCACTCAGTATGATAAATGCATTTAATTTTTAATATGTTACAAACTTTTATTCTTATCCTTCACCAGTCTGTATTGCAAACACATTTACTATTTTATATGTTATAGACTTTTCTTTTTTTATATATTTCAAAATAAATGGTGCTCAACAATGCAACCGTCATTTACTTATAACCCATGTTCACAAATGCATTTAAATTTTTTATATTTATTATCTCCTATTAATTTTATGTCATCATATATTTTTATCTTTCACTAGTCCATATGGAAAATGCTTTTAACTTTCCAAATTTATTCTTGCACTGTAAAGAAATTTTTTACTTTCTTATATACTTTAAAAAAAAATAGGTTTTCTATATACTTTCAAAAAATATATGGTGCAACCCTCATTTACTTTTTCCTCATCTTCCATGATATACATGTTGCACACAACATTTCTGTGATATACATTTTTCACCAAACACTTTGTTTCATTTACAATTCGACCCCATTTTCCACAATTTGCTTTTTAACCTCCTTGGCAGGGACTACACTGCCACGCAACCTTGTTAAAAAGTCACAACAAATCACTAACAACAAGTATGAATTAAATTCATATAAGATGGCTAATGAGTGGGAATCTATTCTTGCTATCAAGTATTGTAAGGTCTTTTTTT
>JASDQU010274043.1:3271-16436 GCA_032191745.1 Picea mariana
TCCTAATCGTAGCATAGCTTTCATCGAAATGAAAATATTGCATCTTCATCTCTTTGCATAAATTTTGAGTCGGTCAAAACACCATATTGTCCACGCCATTTTCCTCTTGAGTAACAACAACCATAAAATAAAGCGCTTATAAAAATTGATTAGACATTTTTATATTTTCTGGTAGAAAACCTACATTAGATTAGTCATAGGGCTTTGGAATAGGTGTGAAAGATAACTTTCCAAAGTTACAAACAAACATAGTATCTTGTGATAGGGAGAGTTAAATCCACTTACTAAATTTTGTCCTGGGAAGCCCTTCTAACACAAAGGTCAATCCCGAGGTCTCATTGAGACTAATAGAGTTACTCACCCTGCTTTGTTGGTATTGGTGTAGAGATTATGTGTATTATGGGGGTCACTTGAGAGGTATACCCACAATGATGAGTGGAAGCCTTTCAAGTTGATTTCGGGCTAGATACCTTACCCTTGCGCGTGGATCGTACTGTCGATTGTTTCCCCAGGAATTACTGTAGTGATTGGTAACCTTAGTGGCCTATCTCTTTAGGGTATTTACACAAGGTGAATATGGAGAGGTAAGTCTTCATGGTACCTAGAATCGACGTTGGCCAAACTCACTCAGGCGCCTTGGAGGGTATACCCATGATTATGTGTGGGAGCTTGCACCAGGGTGTGAGTCCATTAAGCAGGTCGTCAACGTAACTTTTCCACCTGCTCTATCTCATTCCCTTCTTACTTTGTTCCCACGAAGTTGGACTTCATCACCAACTAGTGAGCTAATTGCGAGAAGGTTTTGTTTGCTTGCTTGCTTACTAGATTTTTAATGTGTGCTGTTTGTTTTCCCCAACATACTCTAGGTTGGATCTTTGTTTTAATGGCGTCAGTTCCCAAAATGACCAGTGAAGGAACCCCTGCGCCAGGGGAACCTTTTATTTTTCCTTCTTATGGAAACATTGGACCTTCTCACATCGCTACTTTGAGCCTTCCGGGTCTCACAATTGGATTACTAGTATGGTTGTTTTCTACTGAGGTAATCCCGAATGCAGTAAGTGCTTCGGTCGTAAGTACTTCCCCCCAAGAACATCAACCTCATGTTGATCCTTCACCGTCTTCACCAATAATATCTTCTTCACCATCTTCACTTGTAAGGTCTTCTTCCATTTCATCTTCTTCGTCGAGTGAAATATCTCAAGCTAGTAACTTGGTGGATAAAAAGAAGAAGAAATGAAAGAATAAGAAGAAGAAAAATAAGCAAGGATCCAAACTTCCAACCACTTTCAAACATGTTGGAAAACAACCAGTTACTGTTAATTGTGCTGGGAGTGTTGATGATGTCAAGATCATCCAAACAACCCATAAGCCCAAGTACCCTTGCATGCTTTGTAATGGTATCCATCTTCTTAAGGATTACCCTAGTCTACCCAAGGTTATAGAAGTATGGTCTACACACCCCGAACAACCCATGTTGTCAACCTCTGAACAACATGATGATGACCTCCCGTCAACTAGTCACGATACCAATGGGAAGAAGAAAAGTAGAGTCAAGTTCCCATGTATGTTATGCAAAGGGAGTCATCTAACTCACCTTTTCCCTTGTATGGACAAAGCCTCGAAATTACTGGAAGACATCACTGTTTCATAGCCTCAACTTCCAGCTGCTTATCATAAGTTTTCTCTCAACCCCCCTGTAGTTGATGGAATGATCACTCCGGACCCATCAACGATCAATCCGATTGATCATGTCGTCAATCTGGTCATGTCCTTAATTGAACTAGTTGACAGAGTGGTTGATTCGATACCATCCTTGGTCAATCCCTCTCTCCCCTCAGAGAGTGAAACTAAAGCAGTCAATCCGATCACATCCTCGATCGATCCCACTCTCCCGTTAGAGAGTGTCACCCAAGTGGTCGATCCGTTTTCACCTGTCAACCCCATTCTCCCCTTGGAGAATGCAACCCACGTGGTCGATATGATCTCATCATCAGTCGATCCTACTCTCTCACTAGAGAGTAAGCCTGATACTGCCCACGTTTTTCTCGTTGATATAGACTCTGCTGTGCCGGGGGGTATTCCTCCTTCTCCCTTGGAACCCCCTCCAAGTAATGAGGCCATCCATTTTGTTTGGGGTGTTCTAACTAGACCTCGTCTTCCCTCTCACATTCCTTTCCAGATCATAGTGCAGGTTTGTGGTTGGGACGTTCCTCAGACACTGATAGATGAAGGTGTGTCCGTTAGTATTTTGTCCTCATTTGCTTGGCAAGCCTTGGGTTGTCCTCATCTTGACCCGGTTACACAGAATCTGTTAGCTTTTAATAGAAGAACCAATCAACCTTTAGGGACCCTTCCTCAGTTTCCTGTAACTTTGGGAGGGAAAACTGTCTTTATTGACGTCATGGTAATCCAAGATCCCTTGGATTTCGCTTTACTCCTTGGGTGAGATTGTGTCTATGCCATGAAATCTATTGTGTCTACTCTTTTTCGTGTGATATATTCCCTCACGATGGACGAGTTGTGACTGTTGATCAACTTTCATTCATTGACCCTACCTGGATTGCCTCCCTGAATGGTTTTTATATGCAGACAGTATCACCCCTGCCACAGGTCAATTATGTGGCATTGTCACCCATGGCTCTGATTACTTAGATCCAGTAGTTGACATGGTGATCTCTTTGATAGGGTTGTTAGAACCTAATCTCTTTTCTCCTGTTGCGACCCTCGACATGGTGTCCTTCCAGAGTGTGTTTCTTCCATCCAGTGAAGACCTCTTGGAAGCCATGTTTTGTCCCTTGACATGGTGTCATTCTGGAGCATTGTCCTCTTGGAATCCATGATCAATAAGAGAGACCCCAAGGATAGTTTTTGCATCTCTGAGGCAACCTTGTTAAAAAATGAAACAAAGGTATTTGAGTATGGTTTTCTAATTTCAAGCTCGTTAAAAAATGAAACCACTTACGAGGATAGTTTTTTTGTCTCTGTGGAAACATCGTTAAAAAATGAAACAGAGGTTATGAGTATAGTTCTTGTTTCTGTGCCAAACTCGTTAGAAAATGAAATAGTTTTTCCCCTCTCTATTTGAATCAAGTCCTTCATCTAGTATTTGAAACTTCATTTCCTTCTCCTTTGTAGTTGGATGAAATGAATCTTGGGGGGCATTTGCCTCAGCCTCTGGACTTCATGTTGAAGTTGAGCCACTAGCTTCTTAAGCTGGGGGATAAGTACCAACCATGCGAATTCGTGGATAATGCATTGGGAAGTTCAAGCATAGTTTTTACTTTGGTTCAAGCTTGTGTAAAAATGAAACCACCTACCTCAAGCATAGTTTCCTCTGGTTCAAGCTTGTGTAAAAATGAAACCAGGTTCAAGCATAGTTTTGTTTAGTTTTTAAGCTTGTGTAAAAATAAAATCTATCCCAAGCATAGTTTTGTTTTGTTTTAAAGTTTGCGTAAAAATAAAACAATCCCGAGCTTAGTCTTTGTTCTTTCTCATGCTCGTAAATACATGAGAATAAGTTACCGAGCTTAGTCTTTGTTCTTTCTTGTGCTCGTAAATACGTGAGAATGTAACTGAGTATACTTTTATCACTTTTTCGGACTCGTAAAGGTTATATGAAAAAGGAACCCCCTGGAGTTCCCTTTGATCTCTTTTCAGACTCTCTAAACATGAAAAGATTGCCGAGCGATCTTGTTCTTTTCACGCTTGTAAAAGTATTTGAAGAAAACATTCGATGAACGATAGTTTATCACTTTTTCGGTCTCATCGAACTAATTTATGAAAAAGGAACTGGGATATTTCTCTTTAAGTGTTTCTCAGACTCTCAAAACATGAAAAACCCTTGAGTTTTTTTTCTTTGGACTCATAAAACAAACATTGAAAGGCCCATGTGGGACCGAACCACTCCTTCCTAGGGTTCGTTAAACATACTCCGAGGGACTCGTCTGAAGGATGAGATTACATTACAAGCATATGTTATCCTCCTCAAGCTTGCATAAAAATAAAGAGGTACTCACTAGAAATGGTGGGGGAAAAATTGGGAAAGAAATGTGTCTAAACCTGTATTCTATGAAAGAGTCATTTTTTAACATGACACCCTTTCACTCACCTTGTGTCTAGGTTGGAAAATCCACTTGTCTCCTGATCATACTCCTATAAGATTACAAATTGATCTGTGATCCTTGTTGTTGAGTCAGTATTTCCAAGACAGTTGTCGTTTCTTCAATATGTTCAAAGAGAAGTTCAACCCAGAAATCCTTCTATTGCGTCGACCATTTATGCAGTCCTTAAGCCTTCTATTATGTTGGCCATNAACATTCGGTGAACGATAGTTTATCACTTTTTCGGTCTCATCGAACTAATTTATGAAAAAGGAACTGGGATATTTCTCTTTAAGTGTTTCTCAGACTCTCAAAACATGAAAAACCCTTGAGTTTTCTTTCTTTGGACTCATAAAACAAACATTGAAAGGCCCATGTGGGACCGAACCACTCCTTCCTAGGGTTCGTTAAACATACTCCGAGGGACTCGTCCGAAGGATGAGATTACATTACAAGCATATGTTATCCTCCTCAAGCTTGCATAAAAATAAAGAGGTACTCACCAGAAATGGTGGGGGAAAAATTGGGAAAGAAATGTGTCTAAACCTGTATTCTATGAAAGAGTCATTTTTTAACATGACACCCTTTCACTCACCTTGTGTCTAGGTTGGAAAATCCACTTGTCTCCTGATCATACTCCTATAATATTACAAATTGATCTGTGATCCTTGTTGCTGAGTCAGTATTTCCAAGACAGTTGTCGTTTCTTCAATATGTTCAAAGAGAAGTTCAACCCAGAAATCCTTCTATTGCGTCAACCATTTATGCATTCCTTAAGCCTTCTATTATGTTGGCCATCCCTGAGTCAGTCCTGAGTTACTGGTTACTCTGATCTACATCAAATCGTTTTACCCATTTCATGTCATTGATGGGGGATACATTAAGGCCCTCTTGTGACGAGTCTTTTCCTGTCGACTTCAACTCATTATCCAAGAATTAGACTTAGAAAATAACTGGTACCTTGGAACTTGCATGCCTCATTGGCAGGTTTCCTCTCTTTTGACAGTGGGTTTTCATTATTGACCCCTGATTGGGAGATTCTGCTAAGTGTTCGACTTCAACTCATTAATTCTTATTCGTTGGATTGTACTAGTGTACCTTGGGAGTCATTGACATTAATCGTGATTTCCATCTCACTTGTTAATGATATACACTAATGACCGGTAATCAAGTGGTTTCTACCATGTTTTACTTCTACACATGTATTCACATGGTTAGATTCGTACTATAGAGTGGTGGAGATGAAGACCCTGGATCGTTTCTGACAGATTCAGGTTGCATTGGAGTATATTCAGTTCGTACTGTTGCATAGATCCACATTGTGTGTCTCGTGGCTATGTTCAAATTTGAGTCTTTAACACATAGATCCATAGTGTATTTTTGGTGGCTATGTTCAGATTTGAGTCATATTGGCATGGATCCATAGTGTATGTTTGGTGGCCATGGCCTGTCTTACTTGACATGGATTCTCACATGTTGACATTTATGCTTTGATTCATTTTTATTATGAGTATGGGAATTTCTACCTCAGTGATGATATATTATTGTACTGTATTTCCTTGTTTGTTGGCAGGTTTTCGACCGACTGTTCCTTGTTCCCCACACACACTCGACAAAGTATTTCAGCTATCACTCTGTTCTAACTTCATACTTTGGGGGGCTCTCTATTACACATTATTTTCATCATACCTATGACTGTTAATGATGTAAACCTGTCTGTAGTCTTCAAAGGGGTCAATGGCCTTTGTTCCTGAAGAAAGAAGGGAGAAGAACTTTTCCTGAGAAAAGAAGTTGCATTTTCCTTTATGAAAACCCTATTAAAGATGATTTTCGCATGCTAAACTATGGATTGGGTGGGATAATGTCTGATTCTCACAGGCTGCACCATAGTTGGGTTGCGAGAGGTTCACAGGTTTCTCTATAAGTAGGGTGTGAAAATGCTCATACGTGGGAAAAACGAGCATCTTCTTGATGCTTCTAGAAGGAGAAACTTCCATGGTGAGGTGGCATCCAAATGGTTTGGATCTTACTAACGTTCATGATTTAGTGGGATCATCCTAACCTCCTCACCTTATCCTCTTCAACTTATAAAAGGAGAGGAGCTCTCATGAAGAAATTTGGCTTGGATGAGACTAGCTTTTGGGATGAGCTTGGATTGGATTGAACTTTGGAGATTGTTAGCTTGGCTAGATGAGCCATTTTGTCAAGATAGATTGTGAATATTATCATATCTATGCTCTCAGAATTCTTGGAGTGGAAGTGTGTGGGGAACGAAGGACAGTTGGAAGGGACCTTACGACATCAAGGCCACGGTTGTAATCTCTCTTTCACATTTAATATGATATAGTAATATAATTCTTTCCTATAAAGCTTGTTGTGTTTTATTGTATGATTCCTTGATCACATACATAGGTTTATATTGAGTTTATGCTATTACTATCACTTTGGTTGGTTGCGTTCTTTTGCAAGATAATCATTGTATGGGTGTTGGAACGAAGCTAAGATGGCGATGGAGATGGTGAGAGGAAGCGACGTTTAAACGGTATGTCACCTATCCCTCTTTAGTTAGTAAATTCAATATTTAAAACTTAAGGAAAACATCATGTTCTGGTGTGTTTTGTTCTAGATCTAGGTGGATCTAAGGAGATCAGTTAGTGTCCGCACCTACCGATTTATCCAATAACAGTCTCCCACTTCAAAATTCTTCTCTTTAGCCTATGCTTATCAAACCACCTTTTAACTATATGCTGATGAGCTATGAAATTTAATTTTTCTTTCTCCCTTTTTTCTTCCAACAAGAGGAGGGTATTAATTCTTTGTTGTATGACTGATGAGGGTTGTCCTCTAGAATCCTGAGAAAGTTGAAGAGATGGAAGATATGACCCGTTTGGGAGGATGGATTCATGTCTATATACCAGAAAGCATGGGGAATTTATTATGGCTTTCTTGGGTGTGAATTTATCAGCCCATAAGCTGTTGTGGAGTGAACTATGCCAATTCCTCTGGTTGTCCACAACTTTTCTATTTAATATACTCACTAGGTTCTTATTGGTTGATTTTTCCACTTCGTTCCCCTTTGGATAATAGTTTGCAGAGTATCTGATTATGAATCCTTTGTCTAGAGAAAACTCTGTTAATAAGGTGGAAGAAAATTAAGCTACATTATCAAAGACAAGGACATAAGGCATCCTGAACCTGGTGATCAGTTGTTTCTCTATGAATTCAATCACCACCTTTTCATTCACATGAGTCAGAGGGATGGCCTCTGCCCATTTCGTGAAATAATCCGTGGTAGTTTGTATGTATCTATGTTGTTTTGAGGAACTCAGTGTAATTTCTTCTATGATATCTAAACCTCATTGCTCGAATGGCCTGGAGACGACCACATGTTGGAGAAGGAAAAATTCTCTCTTTTCCCTCCCCATTCTTATTTGACATGTTTTACAGTTCCTAGATTATGTGTGAGAATCCTTGAACAGAGTAGGCCAATAATAACCAGCTTTCAGTATTTTATGAGTAGTGGTGTTTCCTTCGAAATGTCCACCTACAGGATGCTCATGGAGTTCCTTTAGAACTTTGTCTGCATTTTCACGTTCAAGACATATTAAAAGTACCCCATCATAATTAACATGGAAGAGCACTGAATTTATGAGGCGATATTGTGATAATTTTAACCCGAGGGCTCTCCTTTCCCTAGGATTTAGGTTTTCTGGGCAAGTTCCATGATGTAGGATATAAGTCAGTTTCTCGTACCAAGATGCTTTCCTTGGGGAGACATATGAATATTCACCACACCATAAGGCCAATTCATTTTACCATCCGTGATCTTCATTTACTTGGTCCTGGGCTTCAGCTGCCAGTTTTCATAACCCTCTTCCCTTAACCAGTTTAGCAGGTTTTATATCTAGATCAAATTCTTTGACTACCGCCATTTAGTTTCCTCTTCTTTCCCCCATCTCTTGTTGAGTGAATAAGGATCAGACTGTAGGGTGAAGCACTATGAATTTGGTATGATTCTTTAGGATGTAAGATCTGAAGTGTTTCACTGCCTTGTATATTGGATAAGCCTGCTTGTCTATAGTAGGGTAATTTAGTTCGTCCCATTGGAGATTAGTGCTCATAAATGATACCGGGGCCTCATTGTTTTCATCATCCTTCTAAGTCAATATTGCAGCTAACGATTGGTCGGAGGCAAAATTATAGAGGAATAAATCTTTGCTAAAATCGGGACTTCACAACACTAGAGATTGGGATATTGCAGTATGAATATCACTGAAAGCACATTTCCATTCATCGTCTCACTTAAATTCAACATCTTTACGGATCATTTATTGTAAGGGTTTGATCGTTTTAGTGAAATTGGGGGTGAATTTCCTCACAAAATTGATTTTCCCAAAGAATGATTGCATAACCTTTTTGTTGTGGGGTAATGGAAGCTGAGCTATAGCCCTAATCCATTCTAGGTCTATGCAAATGCTTGCTTGAGATATAATGTGGCATACCAACTTATCTTCCTCAACACCAAAAATAGTTTTCTTAGGGTTTAAGGATATACCGTATTTTCTACACCTTTCGAAAATCTGGGTTAAATATTGGATGCGATCTTCTCTGTTCTTTGAATACACAATAATGCCATCCAAATAGACTACTATAGATTTTTTGATTAGTCTTTGAAACACTATGTCCATGGCCCTCTGGAAGGTTTCTCCTACATTGACTAACCCAAATGGCATACGTTTATAAGCGAAGGTTCCCTACTTGGTTTAGAAGGTAGTTTTCAAACGGTCTTCCTTTGAAACTAAGACTTGGTTGTAACCTGAAAAACCGTCCAGTAGGGAGAAATTCTCAAAGTCCGACACGGTCTACAAGAGTTTCTCCATTGGTGGGACTGGGTAGTTGTCCTTTTCTGAAGCTCTATTGAGGTTTTTGAAGTATACACATAGGCAGATCTCCCCAAAATTTTTCCTCATGGGAACCAAATTTTCTACCCATGCATAGTGTCTAACTTGGAAGATAATTTTGGCATCTAGTAGTTTCTTTAACTCCTGACACATGAGAGGTTCCACGAATGGGTGATACTTCCGAAGCCTCTTTTGGAAGGGTTTCACTTTAGGTTTTAATGGGATACTGTGTTGAATGATATGAGTATCGTAAGTTTTAAAATCTCAGTAGGACCAATCAAAAAGATCTTGATATTGTCTGAAATGTTTGAGATAGGCATTCCTTTCCTCTTTAGATACTGTCTTTATGAGATTTATAATCTTGGGGTTTTTTGGAGTTCCTAGATTTATAGTTTCGTGCATGGGACAAGAGCTCCCTGTTTTCGTATTTGTTGACCCCTTGAATCTTTCCCTTAAGTAAAAAATATTTTCTAAATTGGATACCTCTTTTGGTATCGTGTGCGACCTCGATTTGTCTATTGGTTGATTTGTATGAGGATTAGTCTCTGCTAATTGCTCCTGAAATACTTCATCGTCTATAGCCAAGTCTTTTAAATTATCCTGATTGGTCGAAACGTTTATGATCTGTTCATCTCCTTCAAAGACCTTCCAATTAGAAATATTATCGGGCACCGATGGTTTGTAGAGTAGCTCCATAGTAAACCAAGAGGCTTCATACTCTTCTAGAGGTGATAGTATTGAGGTAATGGTGGCTAGAGAATCAACAAGAGTGTTCTTTGTTTCGGGGATCGATGTAATGTTAAAAGCTTCAAAATGTTCTATTAATCTGTGCACTTCCTATTGGTAATTCCTCAGGTGGGGAGAGTTGAAATGTATAGTTTTCCTTACTTGTCTAACAATGATTTCAGAATCTCTGAAAACCTTCAATTATTTAACGTTTAGGCCTATGGCCTTCTTTAGCCCTTGTACTAGAGATTTATACTCAGCTGTGTTGTTTGTGCATTCAAATTCTAGTCTACAGGACAATATATTTCATTTACCTTTTTGATTAATGAGGATGCACCCCACCCCTGACCCTTCTTGCGATTTAGATCCATCAAAGTATAAGGTCGAAATTGGTGAGAAAAAATTATCATTTTCCCTTTTCCTACCACTTTCCTCCTATTTGTTTCGTGATTTCTAATGCAGGTCCTTGACATAAGAGGGTTTCCTCTGTTGTTGTTGGAAAGTTTTCTTGAAAAATCATTTCGAAGTTTTGAGTAAGAGGGACATTAGATGAGAGGAGGGATAAATTCTCAAAATCAGAGTCATAGGAATAATTTCCGAGCACGGGAAAATATGTCGATGAGGGCTCGTTAAGGGTTTCCATGTCTGTGATCATGTGTTTTAGATATCTTTCCCTATAAATTCTGATCATATTCGTGTGTCCCTTTAATATCATCCAAATGTGAGCCTAGTCTGTACTAAATTATCCGTTTAAATTCTCAGACCAATATCGACTCAACAACAATCCATAAGATTACGAGATATCTACTACAATAATGTCAATTACTTTCACAAATTTAGGGTGTGTCATTATTATGATCATTACATATTTGAGCTCTCCCATAACCGTCACCTGGGTTTTGTCTATTTGTATCACATGGTTGTCACCTTTGAGAGGGACTGCCTTTAGTTTCTTTCATATAGAAAAAGGAATAACATTAGAGGATGCTCCTGATTCAACCAAACAGTTATGGAGGTTTCTTTTGAAGACTTCAAATGTCAAAAGGAATGGTGGAACAAAAGGTTTTCCCTTCTTATCTTCAAAGCAGGTGTTCACAGTTGGTTTATTCCTTAGATCCGAGGGGGATGGATTTTCCCCTTGGTCAGTGCTTGTTGTATTATTTTCTACTGATTTCAATGCTTGTAACATAAAGTCCTTTTGTTGAGGGATTCTACACATGTCCATGACCGATATGTTTGCTTTCAACTTTTTCAAGTCTTCTAGTATGTTGTAGTCTAGCTTGGGTGATTCTCATGTATGGATGTTTATAGGATTTCTTTGGGGAAAAAAAGGTGCTTTCGGGTGATTGAGAGTTGGTTTTCCCCGCAAGGTTTGGTCCGTAGTAAGTTCGTTTGAGATAGGTTGACCCCTACTTCAAGTTTTCACAACCAATAATTCTGCGGGTGGTTCTTGAAATTCAAATAGGTCATCGAAAGGCATTGGTAGGTCAGGGTACCATATTAACATGGTTGTTTCTTTTGGTGGATAAACTTCTTCCTGATCAACAATATTCTTAACCGAGCTACTTGATTATTCGGTTAGGGAAACCTCATCTAGAAACCAGTTGGCCATCAAATTCATGGCATGCACCCATTGTGGGTAGTTTCTTTTGGATTGTTTTTCTTGGTGATAGGTATAGAAAGAGTCAGATGCTACATTTTCCAGATAGATGTTTAAGTTGTATGGGGGGGTTCAATTTCTTTGAAAGGTGGATTTCTTTTAAAAAAGGGTTTATAGGGCCTCTGGCCTTGGTTTCCTTCCCTTGCACTTCTTTTCATCTCTATGAGTTCGTTTGAAAGTTTCTTAACCATACATTGTAGGGATTCTATGTCTCCACTTCCTTTTTTGAGACCTTGTTCTGTTTATTTCCTTGGGGGTCTAGTCAACAAGAGTCCTCTCTTGGGAGGAGGTTGAACTTCCTTCTTAACTAGTGAGACCTGGCATTCTTTACATCCCTTCATTTGAAACTCCAATGTTTTGGCTTCTTCAAAATTCTCAGCTAAGGTTGCTTTGGCAACCCTCTTCAAAAACATGGAAATAGAAGCTGGGAGAGAATTAGCATAAACTTCGATTCACAATTCTTGAGTAGGTTTAGCTTCAGTTTAAATTTTTTTAGTATAGTGGTGAACTGTTGATTAAAGTTTTTAACCTTCTCCTTTGAACTCATGGTGGCGATGAACAACTCAACCATCAAAGCTCCTGTAGTGGTTTCTTCTACAAATTTATCTAGAAAATCCTTTTGAAACTTCATCCAAATTGTTATGGATCCTATAGGTAAGTTAAAATACCACGTGGAGGCCAAATTCTCAAAATTATAGGGGAAAATACTGCATAATACGTCTTCATGTTGTACATTCATCAGTATGATAACTAGTATAAATTTTTTGATATGGTCTTCAGGAAATCCTCAGGTTTTAGGGTCAAATTTAGGGAATAACTTCTATGGATGTTGGGGAAGGTTATGTACTCGTCTAGGGATGGCCAGAGAATCTCTGGCCAACCAAGGTTGATTATTCTGAGGTGGGTTTCTCCTTTCTTCATTATGATCATTGTTATCTTCCATGTCCTCCGATCCTGAAACTAAGCATTCAAATTAAAACCCTTCCTCGTCGAAAAAATCATTCGGCTCAGAGAAGTTGTCATCTAGTTTTTCGGGGATTAGATTAAGAGGATGTTTGATTTTTGTGAGAGAGAAATTTATGAGGTCTTCTACTGTGCGCACAAAAACCTGGTTGAGGGACTCGACCACTAGTGTTCTTTCCTATTTTCTTCGAGGGAGTAACGGAGCTAAGGGAAGCGTACCTGTTATCCCCGTTTTCTAGGGATAACTAGGAGATCATGTCTCGAGGCCCATAGGTCCTAGACATGGAGTGTCAAGAGCAAGATTTACTTGAGCATGGCCCTAGAGGGCCCATCCTTATTCTTCTTGGCAAGGCTTGTCCTATCAGCAACAACAACTTCCATCACCATCAGCTTGGACCTGCATCAGAGAAGACTCTTGCTCCATGAGGTAATTGGTCCAAGGTATCATGGTATGTGTCATGTTTGATCATTATAACTTTCTTATATATGCATCAGATTCCTTACATTTCTGACAATTGCTTGGATCTTACACTAATCCACTTGGCCATTGTTGGGGGGATTAACAGGGTGCCCTAGCAAGCTTGTATTTATGGGTTTTGGTTAGCCACCAGGGGGAATTTGAAGAGCCATCGTCCGCTCCTGCCATACTATCACTTTACATCTTGTCTCCCATACATCCATCCCATTCCCCTAGTCCGGCCATTAGGATGACCTTCAAGGGTTATACCTTGTCCTGTGGGAAGAAGGGGCTAAAGGCCCAGGGGGTAAAAGCAGTTGGTAAAAGATAAAATCCATAGGAAATGAAACATAGAGAT
>JASDQU010274047.1:0-15126 GCA_032191745.1 Picea mariana
CACTATTGGGATATGGTGAGATTTCCAATATTTCAATTAGACACATGCATCTCCCTCCCTAATTATAATGGCCTCATGCAGGGAAAACAAATTGATTCATGGATTCACAATCTCACTACATATTTCACACCCTAGCATGTTAGACCCTAGACATTTAACACTTGCTGAGAACCAATAGGAAGGATTAGCATTGGATTGGTGGAAAATGCACCCAAACTGATCTAAGATCTACATCAAACTTAATGACTATGAGTATAGAGGCTCCACATATGATCATATCACCACTTGGGACACATTTTGTGAGGCCACATACAATAGGTTATATCCTCCTAGTTATGGGTAGAACTTAATGATTCATTGGTTGTAACTTTAGCAAGCTCATGGATAATGAATTAAGTAACATATTGACCTACTCACCAAGCTACATATCCAAATTAAGACATCAAGTTTCAATAATTAAGAAACCCACACTAGACAAGGAGTTTATTTGTGCCTTAGTTTTAGAATGTATGCTTGACAAGTGGTCATGTTGCACTAATCCTACTCCTCTCCATAATACTCATCTTACTCCCACCCCTTGCCTTTCTCCCAACCCTATGCATGCTCCTTCTCCCTCTTCTATTATTGTCAAATATTCCCATTTTGGCCGGTGGTATCACTATCATATGACCTAATCTCATTCTTATGCAAAATGTTGGGTTCTTTAACAACAAACAACCACTATGGCCTTATGTGTGGAATAACACTCTACATGACAATTTAAACCGTCCTCATTGCTTCATCCCCATCATGATTCCAGCTCCATCTCTATTTCAAACCCTACCTCTCCCAAACCCACACTAATATTGGTTTCATTTGATTACTCCCTCAATACTCATGAAATCTTATTTACTCACAATTATCAAATTAAAGATCAAATCATGAGTTTGATTCTTGATAATGTCAGTCAAAAGAATCTCATTTACCACACTTTTTTCACCTTTCTCTAGCTTCCCACCACAACCCATCCATCCCCTTATCACCTAGACTAGACTAAAAATGAAGGGCTCCATTTGATAGTAGATGAAAGATGTGTCATTACCTTTTCTACTAGCTCTTTTAATGACATAGTCGAGTGTAATGTGGTACCTCTTGATTGTTCTAATTTAATTTTGGGGATATGATATCAACATCAATGGAACATCATATATTATACCAATAAAAATACCTATAAAATCATCAAAGATGGAAAAACCTATCACCTCAACTTTTTTGTAGTCCATTCTCCCCCACTCCTCTCTAACAATGTAGAAATTTTCCAAATTTGTGTGAGCACATGTCTATCCCTTTGTGTGGACCATCCTATAAACCAAATAATGATTCCCAGCCCCATCCACCCAAAATTATGTTGGGTAGGTGTTATATTCTTTTCATGTGTGTGTGTTGGGGGGGGTTGGGGGGGGTGTGTGCATTAGATTTGACAACTACGTCAGATAATCCCATCACCTTTCACTCTTTGTGGGCATGTGTGTCGGGAACTTCCTCCCTGGTTACGTGAAGCATTCGACTCCAGGAGCTAGCCCAAAGTCGATGGGGTTCAAGGAAGCACCCTAAAAAAAATTCTTTGCAATTTTTGTTATTTTAGCATTTTTCACTATTTTTAGCGGTTTTCTAAATTAATCTTATATTAAGGGATTAAGGTTTTGGTAGCTGTGGAATACCTAAAATATTGTATATATTGTATTTTGAATGGTGAAATTGATACAATGAAGAGTTGAGAGGTGCAACACCAAGGAAGGTTGGTTTTCTCTCAGTTAAGGGTTTACATCGTAAATCATTATGCAATGTGTATATGAGCCATTGATTAATTTATGTTTTTATTAAGAATATGTATGCATCGATTTACTTCACAGGTCTAAAAGTTACAAATGAAACCCTTACTTGATGAGTTTTTATATGTCTTTTACTTACCTTAGTGGCTTCCTCCTATCTATTTTATACAACATTCCATTTATCTAACACCTTGGGTATCCCTTTAAAATTCCCCATCATATTAGTTATCTCCCCTTGAAGTTGTTGAAGCCAAACACCGGATTTAGGCCCTCCTTAACTTTGGTCATATCCAACCTAGTCCTTCACCTTATGGTTCCTCTTCCTTAATTATTCCTAAGAAATAAAGTGCATGAGTGGTGCCTTCTCACATATTACTACAGTCTCAATAAGATCCTTATTAAAAATCATTGCCCATTTGTTACAGAATTTTTCATCTGCGAACATATGAAACCTACCTTGAATTACTAGACCCTATACCAAGACATAAACACTACAAATGGACACTAACATCCCTTTAAACTCAATTTAACCAATCAAACAGAGAGAGGGAGAAAGAGCATGATGTACCTCGTTTTGAATTTTTTCCTCGCTACTTCCAATCCGTGAGCTTGATCTTCAAACCCCCTGGCGCAACTTGACACATGAAATAGGAAGCAAAGAGAAATGACTATCTCCTACTCTAGTTTATTACGTAAAACAAATTCATCTACAAAGATTGAAGGAACAATAGACAAGCACATGCAAGAATACATAAGCTTGAAAGAAATAGGCCAATTATATTCAAATGAGAACCCAAAGATATACTTATATACCACGATTGATGCAGCATCAACATCTCCAATCTCTCCTCATCCATCCCTTGCATGAATCTACCAAGATCAAAATGATGATACTCTGACTGATCACTTCCCCCTTCACCTTGGAAATCCCTCAATATATAGGCTTGAGAGACACAGCCACCATGAGAAAATGAGGGATATGGTTGAGGATATGAATCCTTGAGGTTTGGATCAGATCCTAAACTGAATCCAAAGCATGAGGGTCGAACATAACCAACCCTATCTGAGAGAGTTAGCCCATATAATTAGGTGGAGGAGATCCCCCTTTTCCCTCAACAAGAATGGCGCTCCCTCCCAGCGAGAGATAGGATGCCACCCTAGCAGTAGCACTCCCTTAATATGACAGAGGGGGCACCATGGCACTCCCCCAACATGGCCACGGGGGCGCCACCCTTCATAAATGCTAAAAAAAAGGTTGAATTTTCCAAGAAAAAGGTGTGTTTTGACCTAGAAATGATGGGCTTCCTCCTTCAATATGACCTAGGGGTCATGGAGAACTATTTTAATGGTTTTAAGGGGTGGTGACACCTCACAAAGTGAATGAGAAACTTGGGAAGGTGCATACGACACTTGTGACAATGCATGCGACACTTACCAAGGTGCATACATCACTTTGCGACTCTTAAAGTCATGGAAAGCCATGGAAAGAGAGTTAAAGTCTGTAAAGGAGTTACACGACAGTTCAATATACCATTTCATTGTCGCCCCTATAAGTTTTCTCTGAAAAATTCTAAGACAAATGGAATCGTCCATCAAAGAGTTGGAAGAACACCATAAATGGAAAGTCATAACATGGTTGTTAGGATCTTCCCTAGGTTTTCTGTTGATTTTTGGGATGTCAGACTATAATTTGGCAGGAATGGCAGGCCATAATGTGGCATGAACGATGGGATCATTTGTTAAACGCGATAGATCTGGAAAATCTAATGTAGCCAAGAAAGGTAACTATTGGTTCAACTATGTATATTGGTGATAACCATATTGCATGGAAACACTAGTAGGACCATATCCAGGTTGTGGCGAGATGAAAAAACTAGATGGTCCTCCCATATATGCTGGGTGCCTAGTTTGTCCACCCATGTAAGGTGGTTCTCCTGATTGTCCACCCATTTACTGTGACTGAACAAATGGACCTCCTATATACTACAATTGACCTAATGGTAAACCCATGTATGGGGGTAGAAGGGATGGTTGTGTTAGAATTGTGTGGTTTACGGATTGGTAGGGAAGAGTTCCCTGCAGGGGAATGCCCACCAGATTGGGTTGATCCCACAAAGGATTTGCAACTCCTGGATATGGATTTCCAGGATACATGCTAGTGGCAGTAGAGATAGAAGGAATTACAAGAGCGACTTTTGGCTAGGCTTGTTGATGTTTCACCCATGTAGGTTTCCCCCCAGTAAATCGTTTCCCTGCATATGAAGGTTGCCCCCAATTGAAGGTTGGCCTTCCATCAAATATTGACCTCCAATATAGGGTATACTGATATATGATGTATGAGATGGAGGCTGAGTATCTTGTGCAACCATGTTTGTGTGAACGAATTTAATTCTGGTCATTTGATCGATGGAATGACCAAGTAAAGCACTTGGTGTGTGCATGTGGGTAAATAATGAAGCAGTAATATTACCTGACTCATGTGTGAAAGGAGATGAATGCGCAAGTGGTTGAGTCGGGGTTACCTGGGTCACCAATGTTTCTAGTAAAAATGAAGTAATAACAGTATCACCTACATGATTTGTGGAAAAATATGAATTCCCAAGTCCTTTAGGAAAACCAAAAGATGATGGGATCGCACCAAAAGATTGTGTAGCAGTGGAACCAGGCAGTAATCGATAAGAAGAATAAGAATCAACATATCTCGTGGATGGTGGATAAATGAGTGGTTGGAAAAATGGATCAGTAAATGGAGGATTCACGAAATATTGAAATCTTTCTACAAAGGTTGGGACCAATTCTTCAATGTGATGGCCACTTCCAGGAGTGACGCTCCCAGTTTCATAAGTGTGATTTGTGATCATTGCTTTGTAAGAAATATTATGTTGAGGTTCCTAGACTTCGGGTTCCATACTGTGAAATATTCAATCCTAAGTCCGACTATGATAATAAAAGAAACACACTCCTATGAAAACTAAAAGAAATCAACCAAGAAAAAATAGGCTCAAGGATCTTTTGAAGATAGGATATCAAGTTGCCAGCGAAGAAATGAGAAGCAATTACCCTGACCTCCACGCAACATCCCTTCTAAGTGCAAGCAACCCTCACTTTCACGGGATCAACCTCCAAGGGCATTGAGAGTGTGATACAACTTCTGCCCCAAGTACCGTGGGAATCCCCCTAAAGTCACCTCTGTAGGTACCTAGGAAAGGCCACTAATGTTACCAACTCGCAATCGGCGTCCAGTCAGGTACAATCGATAGTCGAGACCAAACATATGGGAATGATATCAAAGTTTGAAGCTCCTCAAGAGAACTGAAGACAAGTGGACCGGTAAGACTCCAGAGGACCCCAAATGGATTTTGAATTCAAGAAGCACCAAGACCAAATGAAACTAGTGGCTTCTCAAGAAAACCCCCCAATATACGATCTATTTTCTACGATTAGTTAATATTTGGATGGGTAATCTCCACTTCTCTCTCGCACACAACCTCATTTTTATTCCCTGTGTGAGAGGGGGTTCCCGACTATGCTTATACAAAAGTTGGATTTGTACTATCTTTAGTGTTCTATGTTCTATTTAGTAGTCTTGGAAAATTTACTCGCTTTACCTAGTCCAAAGACCCTAATCCTGTGCTGCTGTTGGTGTGCTAAAACCAAAAAATGTTCTAGTTGATTTTAGTATCACCTAGTTTCTTTTAATGACTTTTAACTCAAAGGGTTCACAGAGATGAAACTGATGATGTGTGAGAGACGCGACTCCAATAGAATGCAAAAGAATTATATGCAGTTCGTTCTTTTTGATGAATTCTATGTATGGGAAGGAGAAGAGTTCTATTCTTCTTAACACAAGAAAGCACTCAAAACTATGCAACTTTCAATTCTAGGATCAAGATGATGCCAAAATACCAAGCAAATATTTCTGAAAACCAAAATGCACATGCAAAACTAGCTCTTTTTCCAAACATGTAAACCAAAAAAATTTCCTAATGAATGCAAATTTTCTTAGTTTGATAATGTATGCAAGGAGATCTGTAAAATTTTCACTTCTTGACTTTCAAATGAAATACATCTATGTTCGACACAAATAAGTACGAGGTAGAAAATAAATCAAACAAAGAACACTCAAAATAATGTGAATTGAAAGAAAAAAAGTGTGATATAACTTTTTCAATCAAGGACTCAAATATGAAAAAGAGAAAGAAGACAAGCACTCACAAAAATCCTCAAACAATGAGCAACAAGAAACAACCATCAAGTTGGGTTGTGGTAAGCACAAGAGTCCTAATCATCCAAAAAGATGAAATGTTCCAATGAAGACAAAAAGGCTCAATACCAAGCAACCTTTGCAAACCCTAGTTGATGAACAGTCCTAAATAGCCAAGCAATCTGAAAGCTTTGTGAGATGAATATCAGACAAACTCGTAGGTAGGAAGAACCAAGGGATCTTGTTAACCCAAGGGGACCAAAACTAGGAGAAAATTTTCAAACTCAAGGAAGAAACATAAATGAGTGATAATTTTCAAATTCTCAAGTAAGAAAACTTCAAAAACAATCAAGAGTCTCTGGGAAAAAATATCCTCAAAATTAGATTGAGAAAGAACAAGCATAAGGAGGAAAAAAGGCCAAAATAGTGGGATTGGCGCCCTTGTTCTCAAGGAGACAGAACACCATTTAGGGGAATGGAGCCTTGTAAGAGGCTCTAGGGGAGTGCCAATCAATTAATGGCACCCTCTAGTAGGCCTTTAGGGAGCACCGGTGAGGTAAGTGGTGCCATGCTGTGAACTGCAGGGGAGTGCCACCCTTCTGAAAAGTTCAAAAATTTGCTCAAAAAGGATAAAAACTTAGAAAAACCAATCAATGAATATGTGATGTCTTCAGTGAAGAAGAGGGAAGGGGAAATATATCATAATCAAGCATCAAACACTATCTAATGATTGAAAAAGGATTCAGACGATCCAAGGAAAGACTAATCAAATTCCCTTCCCAACAGAGTCGCCAATTTCTATTACAGAATGTTTCATCTGTAGATGCATGAAACCTCCCTTGGATTACTAGACCCCTATACCAAGAAATAAACACTACAAGTGGACACTAACATCCCTTTAAAATGAATCTAACCAATCAAAAAGAGAGAGGGAGAAAGAGCATGATGTACCTCTTTTTGAAATTTGTCCTCACTGCTTCCAATCCATGAGATTGATCTTCAAACCCTGTGGCACAACTTGATACCTACAATAGGTAGAAAATAGAAATGAATATCTCCTACTCTATTTGATTAGGTAAAAAAAATGCATCTATGAAGATTGAAGGAACAATAGACAAGCACATGCAAGAATACACAAGCTTGAAGGAAATAGGCCAAGTATATTCAAATGAGAACCCAAAGAGAATACTTATAGACCATGATTGATGCAACAACAACCTCTCCAATCTCTCCTCATCCATCCCTTGCACAAATCTACCAAGATGAAAATTTTGATACTCTAACTGATCACTTCTCCCTTCACCTTGGAAATCCCTCAATATATAGGCTTGAGAGACACAACCACCATCAGAAAATGAGGGATATGGTTGAAGATATGGATCCTTTATGTTTGTATCATATCCTAAGGTGAAGCCAAAGCATGAGTTTCGAGCATAACCAATCCTATCTAAGAGAGCTGGCCCATAGAATTAGGTGGAGGATATCCCCCTTTTCCCTCAACAAGAATGGTGCTCCATTAATATGGTAGAGGGGGCACCATTTCACTTCCCCAACATGATCAAGGGGTGCCACCCTTCATAAATGCTAAAAAAAGGTCAATTTTTCCAAGAAAAAAGGTGTGTTTTGACCTAGAAATGATGGGTTTCCTCCTCCCATATGAATTAGGCGTCATGAACAACTATTTTAATGGTTTCAAGGGGTGGTGATACCCCACAAAGTGAATTTGACACTTGGGAATGTGCATACGACACTTGCAACAGTGCATGTGACACGTATTGAGGTGAATACGTCAGTTCGTGACACTTAGGGTGCGAAACAAAAATGTGAAATTTCGATGTGTAACACCACTACCATGGGTTCATGATTTTCTCAACCACCTTAAAGGAACCAAATATTTTTCCAAGATTGACTTGACAATGGGTTATCATCAAGTTCACATGAATCCCAAAGACACTTGGAAGACTACCTTCAACACTAATTTTGGGTTGTATGAATGGTTGGAGATGTCATTTGGCATCACTAACACCCATAATACCTTCATGTTTCTCAATAATGATATTTATTGTCCTCGTATTGGATGTTTCATCGTGGTATATCTCGATGACATTCTAATTTTTAGCAAAATGTGGGAGGAGTATCTATAGAAGTTGTAGTTGGTGCTAGAGATACTTCAGACACAAACATTGTAGGTTAAGTGCAAGAAGTATTAATTTGGTCAAACCTCCATCGAACATATGGGGATTTTTATTTATCATACTAGGCCACATGTCGATCTCACCCAAGTCCAAACACTTGTTGATTGTTCAATTGCCTCCACTATTTTTACCTTGAATATTTTCGTTGGGGACATGAATTTTTAGCACCACTAATTCATTCCTCATTTACATCAAATCACATGCCCCCTCCATGAGCTATCAAATCAACCTATTTTTTCCTAAATGAAGGAAATGGATGAATGTTGTTAGAAATTAAAAAAAACATTGTGTTATGAGTTGATTTATAGCTTCTTGATTTGTAATATCCCTTTGAGATATATATTAATGCTTTATAGTATGTCATTTGGGTCGTAGTAAAACAAGGAGGAAACCTAATGGCCTATCACTCTAAGATTTTAACAAATGATACATTGAATTAAAGAAACTATGATAAAGAATTTTATACTCTGGTGCAAACCTTGAAGCAATGGTTCGATTAAATTTTTGATAAGGAAAACAATTTCTATACTAATAATCATCTTTTAATTTTTTTGAAATCTTAGTCTAAAATCTAAGATAAGAGAAATCCTAAATGGGCCTCCTACCCGCAACAATTTCATTTCGTATTTAAGTATAAGAAGGGGAGTTCAAACTAGGTGGTAGACATGTTCAATTTCTCTCCATATAACATCCTCATCCTTTTAGATGTCTAATATGAAACCTATGATGATTGGAAACCTATGAATATTGTAATACCATTCCTTATGTTGTCTAGTCTGATAGGATTTGCACCATCTTTCCAAAATTAATCATACACCTTTCTTGTATTATTCTATTCAGGGATGTGTGGTTGTATAATATCAATCATATATGCATTCTTGGCACTCCAAATTTATTAGTTCTCATTTGGGATGCCATGTCTGTTCATATGGAGGCCATTTTGGCACACTTAAGACATTACACCATCCACATAGACACTTCTTCTAGTCATGTATGCAACAATATATTGAGGATTTTATTAGGTGATTCCCTCTTTCTAACCAAGTTAAACCAACCAATCATAAATAAGGCTTGTATCATCATTTCTAATACCCTTTCAACCATGGGAGTCATTTTTTATGGACTTTATTAGTATCCTACCAATAACCTTCGAGAATCATGATTACATATTTTTTATTGTGTGTTGTCTCTACAAAATGTTATCTTTATTCCATAAGAACACTTTGCATAGCAAGTGACCAAGTTTTTTTCTCCTACGTATGGTCGTGTAACATAACTAGTATGGTCTTGTAACATAACTAGCATGATGCCAATGCATCATATCTAAGTTGTATGCCACCTCTAAGTTGTACTCGCATGATGTAGATCAGTGCCTCACTGTGTCATATCTAAGTTGTATGATCATCTCTAAGCCGTACTAGCATGACATATCTAGCATGATGTCAATACATCATATCTAATATGTATGCCAACTCTAAGTTGTACTCACATGATCATATCTAGCATGACATGATCCCCCTTCATCATCTCTAAGTTGTATGGTCATTTCTAAGCCTTTCTAGCATGGCATATCTAGCATGATGTCAATACATCATATCTAAGTTGTATGTCATATCTAAGTTGTACTCACATGGTCATATCTATCATGATGTTGCTCACCAACATTGTCTCTAAGTTGTACTAGAATGATGCACGAATCATCTCTAAGTTGTATGTCCACCTCTAAGTTGTACTAGCACGATGCTCCTCGGGCCACTATATCAACAACTCCAACCATCTATATCATATCTGAGTTGTACTAGCATGATGCAAGCGTCATCTCAAGTTGTATGGCCATCTCTAAGTTGTAGTAGCATGATAAATATCCACAACTCACTGATATTCCATGATTCCACATATCAGTGATCCCTCCCAACCGAGGAAGTCATCTCCTCCCTTTTAACTAAGGGAGAAATCTCCATGAGCCCCAGCTTGTCCCTTAGATATGAAAAAATTATCTTGGACAAAGGATTCATCAAAATATTTGCAGTATGCTCATCAGTGGAGATATACTAGAGAACCCCTTCTCCCCTCTGGACTATAATACTTGATATCAATGTGCTCTGACTTGTCATGGGACACCAGGTTCTCTAAGAGCTTCACACAGCTCTGATTATCACAATATTTCACAGTTGAATCCAACACCTAATAAAACAGTCTATAAACCATCTTACGGAGCCACACTACTTCCGTACATGCATCACAAGCTACAATATACTCCGCTTCTGCAGTGATGAGTGCAACAGACTTTTGTTTCCTGCTAGCCCATGATATTATAGTAGATCCCATACTGAAACACATACCAGAAGTACTTTTTTTGTCATCCGCACTCCCTTCCCAATCTGAATCAGTAAATCCATCCAGTTTACATCATTGTTTGAGGCATATCTCAAACCATAAGTTATTGTCCCATAAATATATCTCAAGATATGCTTTGCAACTATCCAATTCTCATGTCTGGGTTTCACCTGGAACTGGCTCAACATGTTCACAAAAAAGAAAATGTCTGGCCTAGTATTCACTAAATACATCAAGGATCCAATCAATTGTCGATACAAGGACAAGTCTACTGGATCAGAATTAGAATCTCTCAGCTTCCTCAATTTTATTATCATGGGAGTTGTCATGGATTTGCAATTCGTCATCCCAAACTTCTGAAGAATCTTTACAACATACTTTCATTGCCACAAGAATATTCCATCACAATTCTATTGTACTTCTAGTCCCAAATAATAATGCATGAGACAAAGATCCTTCATTCAGAGGCTAACTCCCTCTTACACTGAACAATGAGAGGCTCTACACCAATATTTTAGAGCTTTCTTGAGTCCATACAAGGGCTTTCTTCAATCTGCATACATGGGTTTCTTTTGGGTGTACCTCAAAACCTTGAGGTTTCTCTATGTATACTTCTTCCTCAATCACTCCATTGAGAAAGGAGATATTTACATCCATCTTATGTAAAATCCATCCCATGGAAGATGTTAGAGATATTATGGCTCTGATAGATGTATATCTGGAAACTGGAGAAAACGTCTCATCATAATATTCTCCCTCCTGCTGGGAGAACCCTCTAGCCACAAATATCAACTTATATTTATCAATACTTCCATCTACAACATGCTTTATCTTATACACCCACTTTGAAGTTGCTACAGACTTCTCTTTAGGTCTCAACACAACTTACCATACATCATTCTTCATGTTGGATTGATATTCTTCCAACATAGCCACCTTCCATTCTTTATGCTTGACTGCTTCCTCAAAGGTGGAAGGTTTTGTAACTGGAATATGTTTTTGACTTCCTACTTTCTCTGAAAGTTCTACCTAGAGAACCATACTTCTCCGCATCTTGACTGATCTCAAGATCCCAAGTTGGTCTTCCCTTCTTAGTCTTATCTTGGTGTGGGTCTTCAGATCTCTATGGTTCTACCATGTCTGATACAACATTCTTACCTCTCTCTATATCTGCAATCTTTGGATCTACAAGATCTTTATCATGGACCTCATCATGGTTCTAGTTTCTTCATCCCCATAGATGCATTGGCAAGTCTTGATCATGGATCATGGATTTTACTGCTTCCATAATTGAACAATTATTTCTTTCTTCCACACCATTTTGTTGAGGATTGTAGGAAGTGATGATATCCCTCCTAATCCTATCCTCTCTATAGAATGTATTGAGATCATCTGAGGTGTACTTTCCTCCATTATCGGACCTCAATATCTTTAACTTCTTTTCAGATAAGATTTTGACAAGTGCTTGAATTTATTGAACTTACTAAATACTTTTCCCTTTTGCTTCCAAGAAACAAATGCAAGTTTTATGTGAGAAATCATCAATAAATGAAACATATTGTACATACCCATTTAGTGAGAGGGTTGACATGCATCTGAGTGAAGGATGTCCAAAACTCCTTTCTCTTTCCACACTTCCTTTATAATTGATACTTGGTGATACCATTTGCTTCACCACTGATGAAGTCATTTTCTCCATGCTTGCAATTGTCACTGTAGCTCCCTCCTAGAGCTATCAACTGTGACCTTCTTGGAAAAAGAACAATAACAAGGAAAATAGCAAAAAACATTCTTCAACACTCTTCCATCGTTGTGATCAATCATTCTTTCATAGTAACCTATTTGTAACAAACAAATATATCTCCATGGTAGCCTTCATGGAATCTTGTAAGATAACCTTTCCGAGACAAGAACAATAAAAATATTTCCATTATAATAACATTTTCATAACATATCTATGGTAACAAGAATGAATAACAATTTCATGGTGATCATCATAGTATGACCAAGGTGACCTGCCCGAGAGAAACAATAAATATCTCTCTAGAGGAGATGTTAGTTCATCTTGCAAACAAGTACAATAAGCATCTATATCAATGGTATTCATATGCAATCAAGTATCCATTGCACCTAGCAATAATAGAACCTTTCAAAGACTGCTTTCACAATTTGTAATGTAGCAACTATCACACTTGATATATGCAAATTGGAAGCTTAACAATTTAATCAAACCTAGAACCTGAAGCCTCAACTATTATGGAGGGTGCGCTTGTTCCTCTGAATGCAATGAATCCAATATTACAGCTTGGACAAGGTCTCTAGTACTTTCCCTACAAACAGACTCATGTTTCGCTAGAAGATATAACTTGAAAGACATATACAAGTGCATACCTTTGAAATCTTTGTAGCATTGTCCAACTTGTCTTCTAATATGAAACTAGATACCATATTGACAAGGACAGGTTAGAAACTGAATCAGAAGGTTCAATGATTAGAACAATCTACAAACCCCGAAATTACAACTTTGACCACAAAATCAATTTTGACCAAAAGTCAACCTTTGACTTTGACAAGTCAGCCTTTGACTTTGACCAAAAAATCAAACCTGACATTTTTAATAGTTGAGGGTACCAAGAGGTACACTAGGATAAGGCGCACTAGGATTTCAAGGAATTAGGTCAAGTACTTCACCAAAAGTTCCCAAACATAAGGGTTAGGGTTTTTGTTGCTGCTACAAAAACATGACTGCAACTGCAACTGCAATTTGGTGTTATAACGAGCTTGTAAAATAACTTCCCAATATACCTTCCAGTGGTTATACTTTCTGAATATAGTGTGGGCCCATAACCTATTAAAATATTCGATGTGCTCGTTTTACCATAGACAATATCTCAATATTGTCACCCAACCATAGGCACGCAGCCACCCCCGAGCACCGTAACCTTGACAGATAGAATAATTCCAGAAGCAATATCAAACCCAATATATAGCGTATCTCTCTCTCTCCAATAATATAGCACCAAACAGAGAGTCCAAAAACCAGAAACCAAGACCAAAAACCCAGTTGTAGTCCTTCTCTAAGCTTGTGCACCACTTGACTTATGTGAGATGTGAGTGAGTGAATGACCAAATGAGCTCATGTGCCATCTATTTACAGTGCTCTTTGTCACTTGTCCAGGCTGACTTCTTCATTTAGAAGCTAATACTTAAATATTAATTCTTTTATTGACCCAACATGTCTTCTAGGGTTTCTACACATCTGTTTAGGGTTTCTCTAGCTTCCGAAACATTCTAATCTAGTCAGAGGTTACACATGGAGGTTAATACCCCCCACAACTATCGTAACATCAACATGTCTAATATTGACAAGCTATGTGTTCCTACTACTGATGATTTCCTTGTTCTCATCCACGAAGCCCACACCTCCTCTTATGGTGGGAACTTCGGAAAATTCAAGACTACTCAACATCTCCAGCATCAATTCTTTTTCCTGCTTTACAGTGTCAAGTTGAGAAACTTATATGAGCTTGTACCCTATGCAGTCAACATAATCCAACCAACTGTAAGTATGGTCTTTATCATCCCTTACCTATTCCCTCCCGTCCCTTGGAATATATCTCTATGGACTTCATCACCAGTCTTCCCATGACCTTTCATCATCATGATGCCATTTGGGTGGTTGTGTGTCGCTTCTCCAAAATGGCCATTTTTGTCCCTTGCACTAATACTACTATTGTTTCTCAAACTGTGGATATATTTTTCACTCATGTGTGGACTCATTTTGGTCTCCCCTACAGGATTATCTCTGATCATGATTCCCATTTTCTCAATAAATTTTGGAAAACTCTCTAGTCTCTCTTAGGGTGTCACCTCAAATACTCCACTTATTTTGATCCACAGATGGATGGAAAAACTGATTTTTTTAACTGTAACCTAGTCCATGCCCTCTACATTCAGTTTACCAAATCTAAACAGTGAGATGCCACCCTCTACATTTTCCAACACAGTTATAATAGGGCGTTTCATGTTTCTACTGGCTTATCCCCTTTCAAAGCTTGCTTTGGGTATCAACTTTCTTCCCCCTATGAGTTTCCTTTACAACTCCAACCTTCTAGTACTCCCCGAAAACAAAAAGAGAAAACCTCTTCCTTGTCTTTTTTGCAAACCTTGGCTCGTCAACATGCTCATGTTTCTGAGGTTTTACAAACTTCCCAAAAACTTTATAAGGCCCACCATGATGTGCATAGGCAACCACTCTCCTTTTCCCTTGGTGACAAGGTCTAGTTTCACATGGAGCACCAATGCTTTCAGTCCCATCATTTTCAGAAGTTGAAACTGTTGATATTACGGTAGCTGCGGGAGGTATTCACCTCCACGTGTAAACCTGACGAAAATAGAATACTCTGGGAAGCAAGAGAAACCCTAATGAGTTGGCTAATAAACCTAGAAGACTTGTTGGCTCAAGAAGATAACTTATATTAGGTTATTAGCCTCCAAGAGAAGAAGTCGGCTAGAATAAATAATATATATTGAACAAACAGATACCCAGAATGAGAATTCGGCTCAGGCAGTTAGCCAG
>JASDQU010274054.1:0-15138 GCA_032191745.1 Picea mariana
CGTTATTTAATAGAAAACCAGTTTTACTGTATCTCTGTTATTTTCGTGTTAAGAACCTATTAATAATCTGTATTCATTTCGTTCTGCTCATAAAATCCGGATCAATTCTTTCCCTGTAGGACTGTGGTAAACAGCTTAAGAATCATTGTATTTTTACCTTATCCTCCTGGATGTATGGTACGAACGTTAGTAGTTCTAGAAATTTATTTATAAGGTCCTCCATCGTCATTTGTCCGAGTCATAATTCATAAAATGTTTTCATCTTCCTTTCATAATAGTTTTCAGAAAGGTATTGTTTCTTAAAATACTTCTTGAAGTCGGACCATTCCAACTGTTTCTCCTTTAGGCCCTTGACAAATTTCAAGTCCTTCCACCAAAAGCTGGCCTTTCCCTTCAGATTGTAGATGGCCATTCTGACCTTCATGTTGCTGAAATAGTTGTAGATTTGAAAGTATTTTTTTATGTCCAACAACCATGCCTCGACTTATTCTATTGTCTTGGATTCCCCATCAAAAGTAATTGGTTTAATATTTTAAAATACTCCTTCAAGGTCCTCGGTTTGTTTTCTTTTCTTGTCTTGTATGGTTTTGTCTTCAGCTGAAGGTGTCCCTTCAGATGAACTATCTCATTTTTCTATTTTCTCACTAGAATTCTTGGAGACCCTTTTTCTGACCTCTTCCTCATGGTCATCATCTTTTGGACTTTTATTGGTTACTATACTATGCAGCAGGACTTCATTTATCTCTTGCTGTTTGTGCTGTGCGTTCTTCAATTTTTCATTGTCGGCCTTGAAAACCTATAGTTCATCAATAAGGTTCCTCATTATTTCCAACACCTCCGTGGGTGAGCTTCCATCACTTTTTTGTCTTGGATATCCAGGAGGTCCTTGTTGCGGATTCTCTTCCACCTTGATTTACGCACCTTTTTGCGCTGCCATTATTCAACACAAAATAGAAAAGCTTTCTGTTTGTAATCCACAAGATTTATTATTTTTTTCATACATCAGAATATATACTAAGTAGTTAATGTGTCCCTGTTCAGGTCCAATGTTGTAACTTTTGTTCTGATACCATATGTAATGTACCTCAAAAATCATGTAATGTACCTCAAAAATCACCATAAAAAAAAATTTATTTGTACATTTATTCTTGAAAGGTTTCGAGATCTCCAGTAAGTAAGCTTTTGGTTAGAAGACTTAAGTCTGAAGGTTTGTTTAGAGTCCTTACTGTCATCGATTGTCCTCACCATTCAATTTAAATTTTCTAATTGACAATATAATGAGCATTTACTCATCACTTCAATGTTTAATCAAGATCCTGAAATTTATAATTACTCTCTTATCTGCTAGTACCTATAACACTAACACAGTCTTAACAATACAAGCAACTTTGGGGTTTTTATGACCAAAACCCTACATAAAAATATTACCCTATGTTTGCAATACAATTGACTTGTAATACAGATTGTTATTCTCATACCTCTATATGGGATAAAGATTATCCAACGTTCTTTTACTAGTCCACTCATTACACTAATAGAGTTGTTCCCATAACAATAATTTTCTTCTAAGTTCCTACAGCTTTGTGAAGAAACAGAGGTCAATCGGGTTTTGATGATCACAAGTGTCGAACAAAACAAAGAACCCTGTTGTTTGCCGAAATCCAAAATATGGAATGACTGTGGGCCAACATTTCAGGGTTTTGGGATTCAGGGTTTCGTGAGTACAAGAGTCGGACATCAGAACACATCATTTCCCGAAATTGCGACAAGATGCCGAGTACTTCAGGGTTTCGGGGTTCAAGTTTTCGTGAACACAAAAGTCAATCATCTACACACAACAACTCCTGAAAATACGAAAGGTGATTAGTACTTCGGGAATTCGGAGTTCGGGATTTTGCGAGTGCAAGTGCCCATACAACCACATATACAAACCTTTGAAATGCAGAAAAAAGGAGGGTCGGTCCCGCACTTTGGGATTTCAGGGTTCGAAACTTTGCGAGTTCCGATGTCCAAACCTTGACATACAAAAATTTTTGAAATGCGAGAAAGGAAAAGGTGGGACCCGCATTTTGGGATTTCGGGGTTTAGGGTTTCGTGGTTTTCATAGCCAAACAAAAAAACACAACAATTTCCAAAATTGCAAAAAGAAAAGAACGTGGAACTAACATTTCGGGATTTCGACGTTTAGAATACTGCGACTTCAAAAGCCAAAAACATCAACCACAAACAATTCCCAAAATTGCGAATGGAAAAGAATGTGGAACTAACATTTTGGGATTTTGGGATTCGGGGTTTCGAGGTTTCAAATGTTGAATCACAACACACAACAATCCCTTAATTCCGAAAGGTGAAAGGGTGTGGAAGCAACACTTCGGGATTTCGGGGTTTGGGATTTCAGGGTTTCCAATATCAAACAATAGAACACAATGATTCCTGAAATTATGAAAACAAAAGAACCTGGAACTAACATTTTGGGATTTCAGCGTTCGGAATCCCACGACTTCAGAAGCCAAAACATCAACCACAAACAATTCCCAAAATTTCAAATATAAAAGAACACAAAACTAGCATTTCGGGATTTTAGGTTTCAGGGTTTCGGGGTTTCAAATGCCAAGCCACATCACACAACAATTCCCAAATTCCGAAGGTAAAAGGGTGTGGAACCAACACTTCAGGATTTCGAGGTTCGGGATTTCGAGGTTTCCAATGTTAAACAACAGAACATAACGATTCCCAAAATTGTGAAAAGAAAAGAACGTGGAACTAACATTTCGGGATTTCGGGGTTCGGAATCCTGCGACTTCAAAAGACAAAGCATCAAACACAAACAATTCCCAAAATTGCAAATAGAAAAGAACGTGGAACTAACATTTCGGGATTTTGGGTTTCGGGGATTCAAATGTCAAGCCACAACACACAACAATTCTTGAATTTCGAAGGTGAGAGGGTTTGGAACCAACACTTCGAGATTTCAGGTTTCGGGGTTTCAGGGTTTTAAATGTCAAACCATAGTACACACAATCCCCGAATTCTGAAAGCATAAAGACTTAAGAACTTTACACGCATAGAAGGATACAAAAGGATATAGGTTTTCTGTAAGGGAAAATCTCTAAATTCGTCATAGACCTTGACTAAAGAAAGGGTAGCCCATTCTGACAAGAAACAAGGAAAGCAAAAACCTCTGAAAGGCGTTGATTCTCAAGATTGTTTTAGCATCCAAAAAAAAACAAAAGGGGTTTCTAAAATTCTTTAACTCCCGACTTTTGTCATTCTATACACATCTAATATATTGTTTGCAAATTGTTAGATACATAGCATTGGATAAAAACATTCGAACAGAAAGTGGGAAGAAATCATTACAGATCCGATTTAATCCGATACAATACACTAGATGAAAAAAAGGTCATACGGACAAAGAATGTAACTTATTCCAGTTCAAATTCAATAGATACATAACATCAAAAGACATAGCCATTCATAATAGAAAGGGGAAAATTAACATATCTGAATCCTATCCGCAGGAAGACAAAGGGAACAACCACATTCCTCCCAACCGTAGAAAATGGCAGCCAAAGTCACTTGCCCGATTCACCCCCTAGCCTAACCATGAATCCATGAGGGTGAACTTGGAAAACTCCTCCTTAGCAATGTCCTTCAATTCCAATAGTTCTCCTCTTGCCTTGCACTTACTCAACAGTGTTCATAACAACAAGAGACCTCAGGAATACTTTCCCAGCATACTTGGCAGCGTCTTGCCTCCTTGCATATGCTATTTATCAATTTTGCCCAGGTCTTTTTCCCTCCTTTGGGGATTTTCGCAGCTTCTTAATGCCTGATTTTCAGGGGTTTCCAGTGGCCAAATATCTGATTTGCCACTTCCCATAATCATCCTAGAGGCAATTCCAACATGTTTCCCCACTCATGGAGTCATGGTCAGCCGATTTTTAACATGGTTGTTCCATTTGTCCTCCAGTAGTTAATATAAATATTTTGTTGTGATACAAGTGTCATAGTCAAATATTTAGTTGAGTCCAAACAGATCTCTGCTCAATAGTCATAGTAATTAAATATAATTATTAAATTCGAAATTCAAAATTGCCATAAATGACAAAAAATTTCCAGATTCGAATTTGCCAAAAACGGAAATAAATTTCCAGCACACAAAAATAAAATTATTTATTTTGGGGGGATGTCACATTGTGTTTTCTTAACAATTGCAAATTGCAACACCAAAAAGCGAAATGCATAAATGCATACTCTAATTTTATATATGCTTATTCAGAAGGGATAGATTTTATAGTTCAAGATTGATCCGAATTTATGCAATAACACACCAGAATACACAAATAACCATAAATGCAAAGATGCAGCGGAAATAACACTTTGTTTCATTAATAGAAAAGAACTGAATTTTTTTTACACACAAAATGGAAATAAACTAGCTAGGGCGCTGGTAGCTTATCTCTAAGAAGAGATGTGGCGGCTGCAAGCTTTTGAGCTATGTGTTACAATGAGGTTCGAAGGCCTATATATTATTGAGAAACAAAGAAAAACCCTAAAAATCCAAAAACATGACCCTAGGTGATGAAGTGCCAGAATATGGGCCCCGTCGAGGTAAATTGGTACATCAATTTCCCGGGGTCGTAACTTTGGCATACTATCTCCGTTTGACACACATGATACATCATTAGAAATATCTATCCGAGGACTACAACTGTTGATAAAGAATATCTAGTCTAGAACAAACTCATATTTGTTGGAGGTTTGATGCCCCAAAAATGTCATTTAGGGCCTCAAAACGACTTTGGAAGTTCAGGACCCAAAAAACTGTCAAAAATAGTAAATTGAGCTATAATTAAGGAAACTTAAAAGCTAAAGGAAACAATGGTGGGGGTCCAAGTGGAATAGGCGGGTGGCCACCAATATCCACCTGGATCAAAGATAATATGTTATCAATGTCCTTAAAAAAATATGATTCGAAGTTTCATTCTATGTAATATGTCGCATTAGTTCAAGGTTGTCGCATTAGTTCAAGGTTCCTATATTTTTCACAAAGTTTCAGTTCAAAGTTCCTATATTTTTCACAAATGAAACATTGTTAGATTTTTTTTTAAAAGCTTCACCAAAGCTTACTTTTCATAATCTGTGGGACACATATTAACCTTTTCATGTGATAAACATGCCATTGACGTTGCAATATGAAGAACAAAACAAGATGTTACAACATGACGAACATGGTAATGTTGCGTTGTGTCGAACATACTAACGTTGGACAATGGCAAACATAGTAACGTTGCACTCTAACAAACATAATAACGTTGCAATGTGATGAACATAAATTGACGTCGTTATGTGATGAACATAGGCATGTCATCATAACATAAACAAACATTGCACTCTAGTGCACATCATCCTGTCATTGCAATGTGATGAACATTTCCTCATGTTTCAATGTGACACACTTATTCTAACGTCGCAATGTGACAAACAATTCCAAACATCGCAATGTGTCGAACAAATAAACTTTTCAATCTACCAAACATATTAACGTTACAATGTGATAAACATTTAACGTTGCAATTAATGGTTGTTCCCAAGACATACTCACCATATATACACCAATGAACATTATTTTTCAGTTTTCCAAATTTATAACATAGATCAACATATATCAACCATTTTTATAAAATAATTGTAACTAGTAAATACAGTTTTTACCCACATATATACCAAATCCAAACGATACACATATATACCAAATCCAAATACCAAATCCAAAATGTGGCTTTATAAATCACTACAGATGAAAGGATTGTGCTAGAACCTTAGAGAGATATAATGCCAAAAATCACTCAGAATTTCGGTGGAACAATAGCCAATAATTTTTTAATCCCAAGGCTCCGGCGGTGGAGGGTGCGTGCCTCCTTTCTCCGTATTGGATGTACTTACTACCGTGTGTTATGGAATAAATATTCGACAAGGGACAAGAACCTTTGCAGTATTGAGCAGTCGGGAGGGACAAGAATCTTTGCAGTATTGAGCAGTCCGGAGTTATTGATCTCCTAGGAAATAATGAACCTTCACTATTAATTTAATGGACGTGACGTCAGCACGATACCACGCGTCCTATTCAACTGATCGGTAATCGAACTATTTTGATGTGCAGGCGCAGGGTTGGAATTTCAAATCCAAACAGCCCACGGTTTCCACAACTCTGCCCGTTTTGACACATTTAACAAAGAATTTTGACGGGTTTGGGAATTTTTTAATTCTATTCAAATTCCATACCGAACTATTTTGATGTGCAGGCGCAGCGTTGGAATTTCAAATCCAAACAGCCCACGATTTCCACAACTCTGCCCGTTTTGACACATTTAACAAAGAATTTTGACGGTTTTGGGAATTTTTAATCCTATTCAAATTCCATTCCTGTACAGGGTATTGTTGTTTGTCACTGTTATTATTAAATTTCTACAGTCGTGGATAATGATAATGGATCCAAAATAAAAACAGCAGAATACAATGATAAATATAATGATAGATATTATTTTTTGTTTAGTTGTTAGTTTGTTTGTGACGTGCGAGACTAGTCTGTGTTTGAGAAACCACAATTCAAGGATATTTAAGTCGTCAAAATCACTCAAACCTTAACACGACTAGATTTTTTGTCCCCAAAACTTTCAAACCAATAATTTTATCACCAACTATTCTACACCTCTAAAACCAATAACAAACATTATTACTATTAGATCTAATTACCATATTTTCAATCTACTAAAACCAAATACAAATTATACAAGCAGGGACTAACTGCCCCGCAGCTATTTCCCTTGTTTGATATAAAATCAAACAAATCTTTGGAGAACCAATTTACTACCATGTTTCAGCCAAGAAGATGTTAGTCCATCCAAAATCAAATTGTAAATATGTTGTGAGATATTGGAGATGTATTATTTGATGTAGAATATTTAGGAACAAATTTATTACCATGTTTCAGCCGATGAGATGATATTGTCTCGATGGATGAAATTCGGAGCGAATAGATAGACGGTTTAAGGACTTCTATTTTCGTTGCCCAATTTATTGATAAATTATAATAAGTTATAATACGACGTCTACCTCGATTTGCAGATTGAATGATGGTGCTGTGTCAGGAATATACATTTCTATACAGACCTTTGAGAAAATACGACAAACTGTCTAACTTGAAAAAAGTATTTTCGAGTTAGACAGTTTTTTCAAGTATTTTCGAGTTCGACAGTTTGTCGTTTTCTTACTTATCATAATACATGGACAATTCTGCTATGTCTGGACTCAGAAGTAGGATTGAAATTTCAAATTTACTCAGCTTGTCAATAGAAAATTTGATTACTTTTCATGTATGTAATTTTATTTTTTAGTCTCAGGTCAGGATTAGTAGAAGATTTGGAAATAGCATTTACAGAGAAAAGTTGGAGGCTGAAGCTAAGAAGATCCAGGCTGGAGCTTTGAAATTTGGGTGTTCATTTACTCTCTCAACTAACACTGTCCACTGTCCAGGTGTCATTAACTGACTTGTTTAGCTGTTCTACTAAATGGCTTTTTTGACAGGAATCCAGCCATATAAATTTACATAAATCACTATTTTTTGTTGTTTAAAATTTATTTCTGAATGTAACAATAGATTCAAAATGCTGAAAAAACCCTGGGTACTAGGATTATACAGAAATAATGAGTCAAATCTACAAATCTAATAATTTTTCATCAGATTTTTGACAAATGTCCCCCAAAAAATTGTCATTTTCTAAAACGTGTAAATACCTACAACAACTTTTGACAAAAAATCTACACAGTTAAAAGTCAATTTATTAAAAGTCAATTTAAAGTCTTTGGTATTTTGATGTCTGTGAATAACGACTTGTAGATTTTTTATCCAGATATATGATAGAAGTGTAAGTACCTACAACAGTGTTTGACAGAAAATCTACGAAGTCAATTTGTTAAAAGTCAATCTGAAGTTTTTTGGTATTTTGATCTCCGTGTGTAGATTTCTTATCCAGATATATGATAGGTCAGGAGTATCACGAGTCTGCTATGTCAGGAGTATTACTTTTCTATTGCAGAAATAATTCTCAAATGTTAGCCTTTTCTCAGACATCTGCTATGTCAGAGGTATTACTTTTCTCAAATGTTAGCCTTTTCTCAAACATTACTTTTCGATTGCAGAAATATGCTATGTCGGGACTCAGGAGTATAATACATAGATGCGTCTGCTATGTCAGGAGAATTACTGTTCGATTGCAGATGTATGCTAGGTCAGGAGCATTACTTTTCTCAAATGTATGTGGAGAAATGGAATCATTCTGACATAGCATCAAACGGTTTGTGTCAGATTCGTAATCGAGTTTGGCTTTTCTCAAATGTCTGTAGAGAAATGGAATACTCCTGACGTACATCAGAAGATTTGTATCGGATTTTACTCTTGACATAGCATCGGTTATCCCAGACGCTTGTAAACTTTCCATTCCCAGCCGGTTGAATGCATTGACATAGCATCCACGGATTGACTGTCCCAGTTGTTTGTACTCTTCACATTCCGTGCCGGTCGAATGCCATGAATCTCCAATCATGCCATAATCTACAATCGAGTTAGGCGGCTTTTCTCAAAGGAGTGAGCTGACTCCTGAGCAATGTTTCCTCCCCAGTTATTTGTCGGACAAGTTTTTTGGTGACGTAGTTTTGAATTTGATTTTTTGAACATTTGGTTGGTTTAAAATAAGATAAAACCTTTAAAATAAGATTTTGAAATGCATAAACTTTCATTCATACCAAACTCCAAACTCAAACTATTATCTGACCTAATTCTAATTCAATTCAATTTTTTTTTTAACTCAAAAAAGAAAGATTGCTCCCTAATTAACTTAGTCCTTTTTCAAAATGTCTACAGAGAAATGGAATACTTGTAACATAGCATCATCAGACGATTTGTATTCTTGACATAGCATCAACGGATTGGCTATTCCCAGACGCTTGTAAACTTCACATAGCATCAACGGATTGACTGTCCCAGCCGCTTTCACTCCTCACAATCCGTGGTGGGGATTCGGGAACGAGAAACTGTCTCTCAAATCTCTCTCTCTTGAGGACACATCTTCCTCCCCTTCATTAATCCGAAATAGTCATGTTCTGTCAGGGTGTGCTTTATACCTCCTTCACCCACCTATCCATTCCCTACTTTGTTGCTTTAATTGTGATTGCAGTGGCGGCCATCCATCTCTTCCTTTTCTCCTTCAATTGTGATAGCGAGAGAAGGAGGAAGAGATGTAGAGCTGCTGCTTCCATTGTGATTGCAGTGGTAGCCATCCATCTCCTCCTTTGCTGCTACAATTGTAATTGCGGGAGAGAGAGGACGAGATACAGAGGGTACGACGTATTTCTAAGCTTCAGAGGGCGCGATGTGAGGAAAGGCTTCGTCGATCATCTGTGCCACGCCCTCGACGGTGCAGGTTTCCACGTATTCCTTGACATCTACAATCTCCAAAGGGGAGAGGACATCTCCATAAGCTTACAACAAGGAATTGAGACGAGTCGCATCCTGATTCCCATATTCTCCACCAATTATGCAGAATCTGCATGGTGCCTCAGAGAAGTCTCGCTTATCGCACACCAAGTACAGGAGAAAGGGAGGAAGGGGTGGACCATCGCCGTCCCTCTGTTTTACGATGTCACTCCGTCTCAAGTTCGGCACCCAGATCAATCTCATGGTGGCCCATTTGCTGAAGCATTCCAGGAGCATGAGAGCTGCGGGAAATACAGCCCACAAGAAATTGATGAATGGAGGGCTGCTCTCTTCGCACTGTCCAATCTCTCTGGGTGGTCACTCCGAGAAGACACCAATGGCTGAGTAATTCACTCTTCCCTGCTCTGCTCTATTCTACATCAATTATACGCTTGTACATCAATTCTTAATATTTCCAGACTCTTGGCAGGTATGAAAAAGCCATGGTGAAACGTGTAGTTGAATTTATAGGCTTCTACATCAATTATACGCTTAATATTTAAGCAATTATACGCTTCTACATCAATTCTTAATATTTCCAGACTCTCTGCAGGTATGAAGAAGCGATGATAGAACGTGTAGTTGAATACGTCGCTAAAACATTGAAGAGATAGACCGCCAGATGTTCAATTTAATCCTGCTCGGCCATGGCTGTGCCTATAATGAGGAAGGATTTTCTGATGGGTGTGTTTTTCGTTTTTTTCTGTTCTTTCAGTTGCTCAGCGGTGTAAACAATGCCATAGCTCTGGGGCATTTTCAACCCGATTGTAAATTTGGGTCAGTCATAAAGTCACAATAGTTGAGTTTGTGACAGTATACTTGATGATTCGAATATTTTTTTTTTTCAAAATTGAAAAAATATTTATATTAGTGAATAAGTACAACCTCCATCACTGATTACTATCATTTGAGATAATAAGTACAAAAAACCAACTAGCATTCTTCATCACTGAGTTTATAAATATACTTCACAAAATTACAGTTATCTTGATTTCAAAACATATTTGATAAAAACTAAGCTCAGGTTCTTCTACTTTGCTGCAACTAATTCATAGAAAATTGGCAGTTTTTCAAATCTCTCAATTTGTTTTTCCATACCCACTGCAAAATATATTTCTTCTTCCTCCATGTGAAAGGCTTGTTTTGAAAGATGATCGGCTTCCTTGTTATACTCTGTGTAGATGTGTTGTGCTTTTAGTTGATGAAAGTTTCCACTCAAAGCAAGAATCTTTGACATCCACCTGTAAGTTGTTTAAATATAGAAACCAATCAACAATAGTCTTTGAATCTCTTACCAATTGTATGCTTTTAACCTTTTTGTAGACAACAAAAGATAAGATACACCATAAAGCTCCCGCTCCACATTTTGTGCCCTTGCATTAAGAGGGTCCATCAAAGAAACCTACTGCCAAATTCCAGTCTAATAAAGGAGGCCAAGTAATCTTGTCATGCTGGATAGAAGTAGTGTTTTTGCTTTCCCCCAAGTCCTGTAGGATTCTATAACAAACCTTTATTTGTGAAGATAGGTGATCCTCAAAGATGACCAAGTTCATGTGCTTCCATATCTCCCAACAAATGTAACAAGGCAATTCTTTCCAGAATTTTGTCTTCCTAATCCAAATATGGAAGCACTCTAGAGCACATCTACTTGGTCCAATAATTCTACTTTTGATCAGAATTTCCCATGTAAGAATTTTTCCTTGTAACAATAACCAAACGAACAATTTGATTTTTAATGAATCTGCAAGTCCAAAGTTGTTTGTATGAGAACTTATGACTTCCCACCACCTCCTCCAACATTTGTACCTTATTTGCATTAACTTGCCCTTCTTTAGTATTCCAAGACCAAATTAAATTATCCTTTTCTGTATTTAGTTCAAATCCTGACCCCTCTAATCTTTTAACATACTTATCCAATTCTTGTTTTAGATCACCCACTAGACCAAATGACTCTGTTTTGTTCAATCCTCCAATACTTGGATCATCAATATCGACAGATCCAATTTGAGCAAGAAAAGTTATTCCCTCAGCCTGCAAAACATTAATTAAAATATTTTAGAGTTTAAAATAGCACTGAGACCCAACCATTGGATCTACTCCTATTCTAATATCCCATCCATTTCTTGGTTTCCAGACAAGCCAATCAGAAATGATGGATAAGGATGAAGTTAAGGCTCTCCAACAATTTGAAATCCCAACACAATTTTCTTTCATTGTTTGAACCATTCAATCCCAGTTTTCTTTCTTAAATATTTTTTGAGAGTCACTTCATGCCAAAGCCCAGGAACCATAAGACACCTCCACAAACTTTTAGCTGCCAATTCTTTTCCAAAGGAAAAAATATTTTAAATACCCCACCCTCCTGTCTTTTTTGGTTTAGCTATTCTTTTCCAGTTTATCAGGTGTAGTCCTTTTTCTCTTTTTCCAGACCAAAGGAAGATAAACATATTCCTTCTAATTCTATTAAGAATGCTTTTTGGGATCTTCACCAGAGAAAGTCAATAAAATTGTATGCTTTCTAAAATTGATTTAACAGGAGTGACCCTGCCCCCTAAGGTAAGCCATCTATGACTCCACGACAAGATTCTTTTTTCAAATTTTTTCTCCAACCAAGCCAAAGAATAACAATGTGGTTTAAGAAAGAATCCCGGGTACTTGAAACATTTCTCTAGTGTTTTAACTTCAAAAGGAAATAAATCTTTTAGTGCAGTTAGCTACTCTTCTAACCAACCAACTTCCAGAAATACTGATTTTTGTGGGCTAAAAGACATCCCTGTCACCAAACAGAAAAGATCTGAGACCTCCTTAAAAGTTTTCCATTATGTAAGGGTTCCATTCTCAAATAATAATACGTCATCTACAAAGAGTAGATGAGTAATACTAATCCCTTTTGCCACTAAAACACCTTCAATATTCCTTTCCTCAATCAACTTGAGAATGGATCTACTCGAACCTTCTACAATAAGTAGGAAAGAGAGTGGGGATAACGGGAAACCCTACCTTAGGCCTCTTGAGCTATTAAATAAACTGGTCGGGTTAACATTAATCAGGACAACATAGTTTATAGAAGAGACACATCCCATTATCCAATATCTAGCCTCTAAACTCAGCCCAACCTATAATAAAACTAATCTTAAAAAACCCCAATCAACTCTATCATAAGCCTCCATCATATCCAGTTTTAAAACCAAGGCTTTACAATTTTGAATCTTGATACTATGTAAGGATTCTTGTGTCACTCCTATGGCATCATAAATTTTTCTTCCCTCCAAAAAGCCAAATTGTTCCTTAGAAATCCATGTAGAAAGAAAAGCTTTAATTCTGGAGGCAATGATTTTTGTGATAATCTTATATACAAAATTACATAGTGAAATAGGTCTAAACCCCTCAAAAGAATATGGTTTATCTCTTTTAGGGATAAGGGCAAGAAAAGTAACATTCAGAGCTCCCACAACCCTACCTTTTTGTCTATACTCTTCAATTGTCTCCAGAAGTTTAGTCCCCAAGAGATCAAAGAAGGCTAGGAATACTTCTACAGTCTAGCCATCCGGCCCTGGAATTTTTGAAGCAGTAAAAACTTTTAGAGTTTCTAGTAATTCCGCCAAGGTAACTAGTTTAGCCACTTTAAGTCCTTCTTCCTCTGAGAATAATCTAAGATATTCCTTTATAACTCCCAGTTGATTTGAGCTATTAAGGTTTCCCTGAGCCTTGAATAATTTCAAAAAGTATCCAATAGCTTCTTTTTGAATCCCCTGTTGGCTAATGACCACAAATCCATCCTCCTTTATAATATCCTGGATAACATTGACTTGTTTTCTAGAACTTGCATATGCATGAAAAAACTTTTTGTTCCTGTCTCTCAAAGCCAGCCAATTAATCCTACTTTTTTACCTCCAAGTTTCTTCCTCCTGTTTTAAAAGAACCAAATTTCTTTTCTCTCTTTTTGAAACCAACAATTTGTCTTCCTCCTTTACAAAACCCTTGGGAAAGTCAGAATAGGGAGTGTCTAAATCACATTCTAACTGAACCAGTTCCTCCTTTGCCAATCGTTTTTTATTTCTTTCCCACCTGATCACCAACAATTTAAGTAGTTTGAGTTTTTTAACAAGAGATTCCATCAGAGGTAATAATCATGTCTCCACTAACCCATTCCAAGACTTTCTTTCTAGATTTATAAATTCTGGTTCCTCAAGCCAAACCGAATTGAATTTAAAGGGGTATACAAGTTTTTCTTTCTCAAGCTCAAGATGTAGTATCACTAGTGTTTGGTTGTGGAGCTTGATTATGTTCCTGATTCAGAGGTCCTTTCTTTCAGCCATGTTTATACCCCAAGAAGACTTTATAACCCAGAAGTATGTACACTCTTCCACACGGGGGAGTACAGAGGGGGGGTACCCCCTTTGCGAGGTCCGGGGGGCCTATCCCCCTGGCTGGGGGGTTCATGGGCGAAGCCCCTAAAGGAAAAGTTGCCTTGTAAATGTATATTGTAATTTCATTGTAAATCTGGACCGTTCATTATAAGGTCGCAGATCTAACGATAGAAATTATGTTAGGGTTTTTTTCCCTAGAAGGAAACCCTCTGTTATGAGGGAAATGTATTGCGGCATTATGGCAAGTATTGTATTATGAGAGAGGAGACTGTGAGAGAAAGAAGAGGAAGTTACAACATGTTTTACTGTAGGTTGTATCCCTTCATTTGATGGATAATAATAAAGGAAGGACCTGGCAATTTCTCTGGTGGACGTAGCCCACACTTGGTGAACCACATAAATCTGTGTCTCTCTTGTATTGTGTATCTTCTGTGTTTTGTTTCCACATTTTTTTTATTTTATTGCTGCGCGGTCCTGTTTTTCTAATAACTGGTATCAGAGCGAAAGGTAACTCGCAGGAAAAGAGGGTTCCTGGTTTGAGTGGAAGCAATATCGAAAGATGGAAAGTTTAGAGTGGAGAAATTTAACAGCCAAAACTACCAGTTATGGAAGATTATTTATATTAGAAGGATCTATTCCTACCATTGGGTGGAGTAGTAAATAAGCTAACGGCCATGAAGGATGAAGAGTGAGAGATTCTTGATAGAAAATCTCTAGGAACAATACGGCTGAGCTTGGCAGTGTCGGTGGCTTTCAATATTTCGAAAGAAAAGACAATGAAGGATCTGATGGACGCATTGGATAAACTGTAAGAAAAACCCTCGGCGTCTAATAAGGTATTTCTAATGAAGAGATTATTTAATATGAAGATGTCAGAAGGTGGTTCTATTGCAGATCATTTAAATGAATTTAATACGGTTACTAATCAACTAAGTTCTGTAAAAGTGGACTTTGATGATGAGGTTAGGGCTCTTCTAATCTTGTGCTCATTGCCAGAAAGATGGAATGGCTTGGTCATGGATGTAAGTAACTCCGTCTCTAGTTCAAATACTTTAAAATTTGATGATGGTGTTGGTGTTATCCTTAGTGAGGAAATGCGATGGAAAAGCACAGGTGAGACATCAGGTAATGCGTTGAACATGGAAAACAGGGGAAGACAAAAGGATAGAGGAAAGGGCTCAGGGAACCACGAGAATTCTAGGAAGGGCAGATCCAAATCCAAACTTGGAA
>JASDQU010274056.1:3696-15127 GCA_032191745.1 Picea mariana
GCGTCGGCTTGTTTGTTGTATGATATTGCATGGAATTTTATGTATTGTGTGTATTGTGTGTTTGAACTTGTGTTGAAATAGTTACAGTCCAGTGTTCGGTGCTGGCTCAAGGGCGTTGGATTGTTTTTTGTATTGCGCTATGTGTGTTTGACGCTGGCATTGGCATTGTTTTTTTGTGTGCTGGTGCGTAGCGCACCTCACCTTGTCCCCATGGGCTCCTCCTCTGTGTGTCTTTACACGTGGTTTGAGCATTGTCTTTCACTGATGCGTTGTACATGGGTTTTATCTCCTTGCGGGCTCCCTCCTCCTGGCCTGTGTTTGGTGCTTACACTTAAACTCAGCTCTTGGTTCCTCTGGTGCTTGATATATGCTATGAATGGTTGCATTTCCATTGTTGAACACTTGGACCTCTAGACTCGAGCTCGGGTAGATTGTTGGGACCAAAACATGTTTCTTTCTTCTCTGTACAGCGTGGGGTTCCTGCCTTTGGTCGTGGAGCTTGGTCTTGGGCGCTGATTTGTTGTTGTGTGTTGGCGCTGGCACGTTGGGCGCGTGAGTTTTGCATTATGGGTTGTTTTTGGCTTGTGGGATCCTCCCCCTGTCTTGTCGCATGGTCTGCGGGCTTGGTTCCTACACATCCTCCTTGTGGCTTGGTGCATGGTCTACGGGCTTGGTTCCTGCACCTCCTCCCCATGGCTTGGTGCATGGTCTGTGGCTTGGTTCCTTTTCCTCCTTCCCATGGCTTGGTGCATGGTCTGCGGGCTTGGTTCTTGCGTTGTGGGATTCTGATACCATGTGCTATCTGACCCGTGGGCTCCTTCAGAGACTTGATGCTTGGTATTGTGTGCTTTCATACTTTGGTTCCTAGCTCAAAACTTGTGTTGAGCGCTTCTCTTTTGCGACCTGGTGCTCGGTCTGTGGTACATATGGGAAGGAAGGGATTGGCGCTCAACGCTGGGCTTTGTAAATTAATGTGTGGACTTTGGTATGTGATATGGATTAGGTTTAGATTATAAAACTTGAGCACACACAATCTTTATACGACCTGGTGCTAGGTCTATGGGAGCTAAATCGGATGCTGAGAATTGATGTGTTGGGTGCGTTTAGAAGAGTTTTCCAAGTATGGAAACATTGGTATATTTGGAGGAGTTGTGGGCAGATGGATGCGTGAAGCTGAAAAATAAGGAACCCATTTGTACTTGTCTCTGGTGCTTGGGCACTGGATTTACTCCAAATATATTCATTGTTGGGTTTGTGTGATTTATGTATTGACTTGTGACTTGTGTATGAGCGCTTTTATTTTTTATTTTTTCTTTTCTTTTCCTTTACGTCTGGTTATTTGTCTATATATTCTTTCATTTTTTTTTAAGTTTTTCTGAACCTAATATTGTTTATTCTCTGTCCTTCTTACTTCTTGCAGGAGGTCAACACTTTTACAGGTGCGAAGGTGACTTGAATAAGTGAACATAGACTTGACATTATGAGGGATTCACACTTCTCATTCTTTTATTTTTAGGGTTTTCTTAAGGTTTCAAGGTTACTTGTCTCTTAGGATTCATCAAGGTTAAATGACTTGTATATTGGGGAATTTTTTTCCCTACTAGGGAACTCAGTTCCATCCTAATTATAGGCTATTTTCATTTTAAGCCGTTTTTATTGTAACAGAAAAGAGAAGAATTTACCTCTACAGGGAATTATATTTTTGATTTTTTATCCCAGCTTAAGAGACTCTTTCTAGTTCATTAAATTGGATGATATATACCTTTTTTTTTTTTAATTTTACATTTTAGTTCTAGGTAGGCCTTTAAGGCTCTAGATTGTGAACTATAGCTCGGATACCATGTGTAAGGTCTCTGTCCCCACAGATCCTTATAAAACACACGCAAAAATAAAGAATAAATAAAATTATATGCTGTACAATTTCATCATTAACCTATAATCATTGATTATTCAACATAAATTAAATTTATGAACATCATGAAAGTAAATTTAATTAACAACCACATAACACAACAAATTCATGAAATTACATACCTCTGTCTGATGCTAGTCTGATTTTATTTCTCCAATCTTCGTCTGTCCTCGCTGCTGCTCTGGCCAACTCTGCCCAAAACCGAATCCTTCCTCCCTGCCAGCTAGGAAAAGAGCCTATCCGACTCCCTAGCTTCAGGATTCCATGAGGATTCCTGGCCCCCGAGCCCAAAACTCCCATCAACCTGGTGCACCCCTATAACAATCCACCCAAACTCCAAACCAGAAAACACATACAATCCCTAATCTCCAAATGTTGCTTTCTTCCCCCAAATTTCCAAAGGTCCCTCTACCGAATGCCTCTGCCTCCTCATATCCCCCCTCCATTCACCGCCTCCTCCCTTCATTTAATGCCACCCACCTTATCCCTCCATTTAATACCTTATCCCTCCATTCAATACCCAATCCATCCATTCAATGCATTATCTTTCATATGTTAAGTTTTCTAATAATGAATTAAAAGTTATTAAGTCTTTAATTTGTTACCCAACATTAAATGTGTTAATTAATCAATAAATAAATTATTAATTAATTAATTAATATTATTAATAATTAATCATTACTTAACTAATATACATTAGGACAATTAATTATTTAATTAACTATTCTTGACAAACGTTAAGCAACTATTTAACTAGGGTTGTTACAAAACAGGTCTGCATCTAGGAGTTGATCATTGACTGCTCCACCACTTTATCCTAACTCTAATCTAGACAGGTGATCAGGCCCTATGTTGCATATTCCAAGTTTAATGATCATTTTTTTCATAGGGGAAGACCCAGGGTTTAGCTCCAAGAACATACCAACAAGCCCTAACTACTAGCCCTTTCGGCTACACCTGCGAAGCAAGTGCAGTCTCACCCGAACCAGCTATGGGAGGTTGTAGGACAGAGGTGTTTACAACCAAGGGAATGATCAAGTGGATCCAACACTATAACAATACAACATATCAATTATCATCTTAGATCTATCCCACATCTTATCAGATCTAACACATTAATGTAATAATAGTGTATCAAATGACAAGAACAGAGCATCAATCACACATAACACAAAATATACATGGTTCACCCTCTCTCTAGGAATACGTCCACATAAATATGCTTTATAATGTATTAAGATGAAGCATACAGTTCTTGTCTGCGCTCTTAGCTAGCAGATCTTCTTTCTTCTTCTCTCTATCTCTCCCCTTCTTGCACACCCAGCTGCAGGACTGGTCTTCGCACCCAACTGAAGATCTTACAATACAGAAAGCTCTCTTACTCAACACTTCTTTGTCACTCGATATTACTCACTCAATCACACAATAACAATAGTAACAACAATGACAACTACTAGATCGAACCTCCTTCCTTCATGTAGGTTCTTATTTATAAATTACAATCACTCACCGACATCCTTAGGCTAAAACCTAGGTGTCAAAACCCTAGATACCAAAACCCTAGGTCAACTTGACCCACATTTTCAGGGCTTTGCCAGCCTAGGTTTCCTTCCTTCTCGCACGGTGCTCCAAAGCATCTAATGGTGGAATTTTCTTCTTTCTGAGTTGTCCACAATCCTTCTTTCTTGTTGATCTGTCATCCTCGATCTCCTCATCTAATGACTTTCTTTCTCGGACTTCGCTCCACCTTTTTTTCTCTTTTCTCACTTCGAACCAGTAATAGTCATTGTATCTTCTGCACAATTTTCATTTTTCCTTTTCTTCATTGTTCTTATCTTATTTCCATAACCAAGGTCCAACATGCCCCCAAAACTCAGCTATGACTCGTCTTGAGGCACTTCAGATTTGAACTTTTTGTTTTACTTTGACTTCAAGTTGCACAGTGCAACTTTTTCTTTCTTCTGTATGCCTCCTCTCCTTCCCTCTGCAGACTGTCTTTTCTGTGTCCGGTACCCAGTTTCAATTTCACCTAATACCTAGACCCTTTTCCTTATACTTTTACTTAGAACTGTGAGGCAGTTGGTTGTCATAGTACAACTTCAGTCGGCTCCCATCCACTAATCCTTCCTTCCATTCTCCCTTCAAGGTCTTCAACTATGCAACTCCTCCTTCTGTAACATAGGCGATCTCATATGGCCCGAGCCAATTCATTCTGAACTACCCAGGATGCTTGATGAAGTTACTGTCATATACCAGTACTAGATCACCTTGTCTAAAATCCTTCTTCTTTATGTGTCTATCATGGTAGGCCTTCTCTCTTTCCTTCTGTACCTATTGATGAAATCCTGCAACAAATCGGTCTTCCTCCAATTCGACCAACTGTGCAATCCTCTCTTGAACAACACTAGTGTCATCCATATCAGTAAAGGCAACAATTCTTAAGCTTGGTACCAGGAATTCCATTGGGACAATGACTTTGAGACCATACACCAACTTAAAAGGGGGCTGCATTGCTATCTTCTTGCAAGTGGTTCTATAGGTCCACAGTACTACTGGTACTCTTAAATCCTAGTCATCCCTATTTACACTGCAAATATTCATCAGCGCTATCTCCAAGATCTTGTTGAATGTTTCCACTGTCCCATTTTCTTATGGATGGTAAGGCATGATCTTCTGATGATGGACTGTGAATTCCTCGGTGAGGGATTCAATTGTTTTATTTATGAAATGTGTGCCTTGATCACTCATAAGGATCATTGGGCATCCAAATATGGTTATGATGTCATCAAATATGAAGCGCGCAACTATATTTTCACTACATTCCTTAACTTCTCTTTCTTCGGCCCATCTAGTCAAGTACTATGTTGTTGTAATTATGTACCTTGCTCCTGTGCGCTTTACTGGTGGGTTTATAGGTCCTACAAAGTCAATGTCCCATTTATCAAATGATTGTAGGTTCATTTGTGGTGCTAATGGAATTTTGTCACTTTTGGATAGTTTCCCAACTCTTTGGCATACATCGCAGGCTCTGGAATAATCTTTAGCATCCCTGTGTAAGGTAGGCCACCAAAGGCCAACTCTAAGAACCTTCTGCACAGTTTCCTTTTATGCGTAATTTCCTCCTGTGATGCCTTCATGAGCTTATTCAAGGATCAATGGTCACTCTGCCTCCATAACACATATTCTCAATATCTAATCAGGTCCCATCTTATATAGTTGTACAGTTATTAGTGAAAAGTTTGCAGCGCGCACTACTAGTTGTTTCTTCTGAGGAATTGTATGCTCACTAAGTGCCATTCCTGTTGATAGGAGCTAGACTATCTCTGCGAAGTGGTCATAAAAATTTCTATTGGCCAATAGATGTGCATCCGACAGTGCATCCTCCAAGCTAGTGGGATTTTCTCCATGTTCCAACCTCGACAAGTGGTCAGAAGCTTTGTTCATTCTGCCTGGTTTTACTATGATTTCAAATTCGTATTCCTGAAATAACAGAAGCCATATGCATATTATTCCCCCCAACACTAGCGTGTTGACTAGGTATTTCAGTGTGGAGTGATCAGTAAACATTTTAAAGTGTCCTTCCAACAAGTAGTGGCGCAATTTCTGCAACGCATACACCATGCCTAACCCTTCTCCCTCAGTGGTGGTGTAATTAATCTCAGCAGTTGATAGCTACTTGCTAGCAAAAGATAATGGATGGTCAATATCTCCTTCTCCAGGCTGTGCTAACACTGCTCCTAAGGCAATAAAAGATGTATCGACATGCACATGAAACTCCTTGCTCCAATCTGGAAAAACCAGAATAGGCGCAGTAACCATTTTTTGTTTCAGTGTGTCGAAGATCTATTGGAACTCTTCTGTCCAACTAAACTGATAGTATTTCTTCAAAATCTTCTTTGTGGGTGCTATAATCTGGGCTTATCCTTTAATAAACTTCCTATAATACCCAGTATGTCCCAGCACAGTGTGTAGTTGTTTGACTGAAGTAGGAGGGGGTAGATGAACTATAATGGCAATTTTAGATGGATCGACCAACAATCACTGCTTGCATACAATATGACCTAACAACACTCCAAATGGTGAGAATAAGATGCATTTATTCAGATTCAAGGCAATTTGACATTGCCTGAATTTATCCAACATTAGCCTTAGACATTCAATATGATTTTTCAATAAACTAAAAACACTCCAATAATCAAAATACGCTTCTAGAAATTTATGCAAAAACCCCTTGAATGCTTCAACCAACACCCTGGAAAAGATGGTTGGGGCATTCTTCAATCCAAATGGAACCACTATATACTGATAAGAACCCCATTTTGTTGCAAATGTGGGCTTATGGAGATCTTCCTTGGCAATCTGGATGTGATGGTATCCTAAAAATTCATCTGTAAAAGAATATACTTCCTGTCCTCCCACATTATCTAACACTTCGTTAGTGAATGGCGTAGGGAATGGGTCATGTAAACAGGCATCATTCAACTTCCTGAGATCTATGCAGATCTTGATTTCTCCTGTCTTATTGTCTTGCACCACCATAGGGCTAATCCACTCAGACTCTTCCATAGGTTCTATTATCCCCGCTTCCAGCATTTTGCCGAGCTCAATCTTTACTTTCTCTTTGTATTTAGAGTTTAATCTGTAGGGTCTCTGTTTGACTGGTCTTGGATATGGTTTCAAAGGGATCCTCATCTCTCCCATAGGTCCTTTAATTCCCTTCATATTAGTGAACTTGGTTGGAAACAAGTCCTGATATTCATGTAGTAACTCTGTAATCTTCTCAATGGTGTCAGCATCCCAGTAATCTCCATCATTTACAAGCTTCAGTGTTTGTTTTGTTCCAATATTGACAATTTTAATCTTGATTGGTTGTCCAATGAATGGTAAATCAACTCCTGGTCCTTCCACATCTCTTTGGCCTTCTGTTTTGGTGATGTTCACCTTCCTTGGATCATCAATATTGATTTTGTAACAACCTTGAAGTTTCTAGAGAGGCAAAGTCCATTCGTCCTCTTCTTTATCCAAAGGGAGGTTAGATGCCTCCTGGAATACTTTCTGTCTTACAATATTAAATGCTTGATCTACTGAAGGATATTGAATTTCAAATAAGAAGGTGGTTACAAAATTCTGAGTCATACCTTCCCAGTCTATAGTGACGAGGCGCAACTCTGCTTGAAGGTACCAGTTGATAGGTATCGTTTCCAACATGTTAATGAATTTGAGCACCCATTGTTCTTGAGGAACGTTTCTCTAGGCTTCTTCGCAACTTTTCACATGGTCCTTTGGGCATCTTCGATCTGTGTATCAAACTTCGTAGCCTTCTACTTGTGCTGAGAACCGCGTTGTCATCAAGGTACGACATTGTACCTAGTCTACAATGTTTTTTGTGTGTGTCCCCCACCATCTTGCCGAGGTTGCTTTCAGGGCCTCATCCATCACCAACAATATTTGTTGCATTGGTACACTTTCTTCAAAGTCCAACAAGAAGGTTTCTAAAGGATTTAGAACATCAAAGGTGGGTAAGTTACTTACTGTTGTGTTGATCCAACAAACTTCTCTTGTTAATCTAGCACGTCTTCTTGTAGATACTTTGTACATATTATTCTTTTGTTTCTCCAGTGCTTCTTCTGAGTCTTATGAACATGCATTGTCACTTTTCCAGCTTAGTTTTCCATCGGTCATAGGATTAACGTAATATTGTTGTCTGGTTGTTAATTCGTTTATGTTTTCCAGTTCATATGTGTGGTCTTCTTCTCTGATAGGTTTTGTGTATCGCTGACCTTCATCTGGATCTAAAGGTGCAATGACCCTAAGTCCATCTCTTTCAAAATTCATACATATTTTCTTTAAATCAACCACAGTGGATTTATTGAAATCCCAGTCAATTCCCAACAACGCAGGGTAAGGACTTTGTCATCAACTATCTCAATTACCTCAAAATCTGCAAACGTTCTTACTCCGTTGATGTCCACAAGGACATGTTCCAATGATCCAAAGGGGCTGACAACTTGCTGATTAGCCATCATGAGCCTAATAGGGGAATAGATCAACTTTGGTTTTCCCATCAGTGCCCAAGTTTTCTTCATCATGACATTGACATCCGACCCTAAGTCGAGGACCACATAGTCTATATCATATTCTCCTATTTGAGCATTCAAGTGAAATTCCTTATTTGTCCTTCTCTTCTTTGCGACTTGATGTACTGCCCTATTTAGTAAGGGGTATATATTTCCTAGTTCATATTGTTTGATTAAACTTTGTAGCTCTTGTACAATGCTCTCATCCTGAATCAACTTAATACAAGTATATAGAAATTCCATGAGCTTGATTACCTCTTTTCCTTCTCTCAGAAAAACAGACTGATCAAACGCCTGAAGCATTCCATATTCCCTTACTTCTGGTTGTGTCTTTGATGAAGATCCTTTATCTTCTTTGAAATCTTTTCTTGCCTCCTCAAATATTTCTCTTTCTTTCTTTGCATCAAAGGTTTGGGTCTTCTCTGCAACTTTCCTGATTCCTAAGTCTTCTATAGTATTTCCTTGGGTCAGTCTGTCTTCTCCTATAACAGTGCCTCCTCTAGTGATAACAACAACTCTCGGGTTTTCTTCGTGAGGTTCGGTGTATATCAATTGTACTTGCGGGTTCTGCTGAGGTCCTCATCTTTCCTGGAGATTAGAAAATAATGTTGGACATTCCTCAATAACATGCTCAAAGGAGTTGCAATATCTACAAGTGGTACAAGGGTTTTGACAGTCCCTTGCTAGGTGTCTTGGTTGTGTGCAGTTATAACAGATTATCTGTCCTCAGCCTCGACCTATACCTCTTCCTCGTCCTCTTCCTCTGAATCAACCACGAGGATTGAAGTTTCCTCTCCCAAGGGAGTTATACTGTGTTTCCTTCTTGTTGTACTTTGCCTTGAATTTTGTATATGTCTCTTGACCTCTCATGCATGAGATCATAATCCCTACAATCTCTATCATCATTTCCCATGGACTTATAGAACATGCAATACAAGTTTGTAGGAGTCTGAATGTATGTTTTCATGTAATAGCACTCACCAGGGAAATGCCTATTTCGACATACCTCGCACCAGGGTAAGGTGACTTGCTTCAAAGGGATCAGAGCTCCAGAGGCCAAGTATTCATTGAATAGGGGAAAATGTTCCTTGTCATGGCCTTTCAATGTGCATATGATACACCATATGTCTTCTCTTTTATCTTTTCCCTTATATTTTTTCATATCTTCGACCTGGAGAGACAAACTAGTTAGTTGACTCAAGATTTGACTCATACCTGAGCAGGATTCTCCCATACGGGTTGATTCTAGCTTCATGGTGATCTCCAGCGCCTTAGCCTATGAATAAATCTTCTATTACATCAGAGGAACTCTGATGTGTGGTAAGAGAGCAACGATGAACCATTCTTTGTTCTTTTCATCTGGGATCTGAAAAGTCAATCGACATGTTAAGGTCTTGAATCTCTAATTGAATTCCCAAACAATTTCGGCTACCTTATGTTTGATCTCTTTTATCTCTGTAATACATTGTGATTCCAATTTGGGTTTATTGAAATCTGGAATTAATGCATTCTTGATCTCATTCAACAGCTTAGGCTGTGCAAATCCTTGGACAAGCTTCATGTACCATCTCAGTGTGAAATCCCTTAGGGTAGTGCTAAACTGGGTTCTTTTAACAACCTCTTCCATGAAATTATTAATATTCCATACAACTTTACATAAGAACCATTGTTGATCAGGGTCTTCAGACCCGTCTCCCCTAAAGATAGGGAGTCCCATCTCATCTACCATAGAGCTACCTAAGTTTCCTATATGAGTGTCTATTGAACTGCTAGTAATAGTACTATGAGGACTCTGGTGACTCTGACTATTCTGATTTCTTAGTTCTACTGAATCAATAGGAGGGACAATAGTACTTACTTCAATGGTTGGCGTAGTTCCTGAAGTCTCTGGATCGTCCCAGCGAAGCTCTTCAACTTTCCCTTCCTCTGTCCTAGCAGGTTCTGAATGCTCCTCGTCTGTCAGATCTGCCTCTTCTCCACTATAGAATCCCTCGTCCCTATAGTTCTTCTTGAATAAGTTTGCAAGATGAACTTCTCTGAACGATTTTCACTATGCATATGTCCAGCCTTTTTTTCATTGTCGTTGTCCAAATTCATGAACATTATCTTTTTCAAATCTAACCACTCTATTGTATCTTCAAGATGTTCTTCTCATGCAATAGCATCACTAGCAAATTTGGGTCATTTTGCGATGACAATTTCGATGCTCTTGCGACGTTATGTTGTTGATATTGCGATGAATCTTGAGTCTCTGAAATATCATTTTATGGCACGTGGCAGTTTCGACGAACTTGAAATAATGTCGCAAGAGTGACGACCCTAGGTAAATTTTGACAATTACAACAAAAAAATAAATATTGTCGCCAATACGATAATAAAGGCAACCCATGTGAAACCAACTTTTCGTCTCAATTGTGACGACAACTTTGGTTGTTTCTATAACAAAATTGTCGCAACAAGTTAATTTGTCGTCGCAAGGGCGATGACATATTTTCATTGGTCATATTGCAAAATTATCGCAGCAAGTTTAGTTGTCGTCACAATTGTGACGACAACTTTTCGTTGGTCATGTAGCAAAATTGTCGAAGCAAGTTAATTTGTTGTCGCAAGTGCAACGACAACTTCTCATTGGTCATATTGCAAAATTTTTCGTAGCAAGTTTAGGGGTCATCGCAAGTGCAACGACAACTTTCCGTTGGTTATATAGAAAAATTGTCACAGCAAGTTGAGTTGTTGTCGCAATTGCAACGAACAATATTTATTTAAAAAAAAAATTAAAAATTTATTTTAGGCTACAATTTTAATATTAATATTACCATATCCTCCAAGTGGAACATGGTTTCTCCTATAATTCCTTGGATAATGGGGATGGGTTTCAATTCCTTGATAATGTGAATAATAATTAGTGGTATGTGGATGCCATTAGAAGGTTTTATGCATTAGGGATGGGTACTAGAGCCTTGACCATCGTTGGGTCAGAAGTCGAGGGAGTTATGACCCAAGTTAATATTCTTGATCTAATAGGCCATGATCAAGGCCTCAAACTACAACATAGTTCCTTTAAAGTGAATCTTTGTCATATAATTAGGATATGGGTATAATAATGAGTTTTTTCATAGTAGGAATAGGTCTCAAGGACTTTACCATAACAAAGGGAGGAGAATAAGGGATTTATTCCATAAATGGATTTGTAAGTCTCAATATCCATGAACATCACCTTCAACATAATCCCTTTAGAGGAAATATTTGGCCTCCAAGTTGAATATGTGTACCTTTATGAAATATTTTGCACTAGGTACATGTGCATTAAGTAATTAACCATGGTCAAGTGAGGAAACTAAGGCCCTTACGTCATTTATGTATGAATCCTTTAGGGATTAAGGGACATAATCAATGCCCTAAAACACATAACATGTTGTCTATAGGGAATCATGAACCTTTG
>JASDQU010274064.1:1981-15126 GCA_032191745.1 Picea mariana
AAAACCAAACAAAGCGAAAATGGATAAAAGAAACTCAAAGAATGTCAAGAAGATTGTAAACAGATCAATATAGGCTCCAAAAGTTCAATCCAGTTGTTCAAAGAAAAACTGGGTCATCTAAAGATGGCAAGACCCAATCCAAAAAATTTGACAAACAAGTTCGCAAGCTAGTAGTGTATTACAGTGCGAGAATCAAAGATTCTCGCAGGCTAAACAAAGGTTGACTGTGAGGGGTTCGCACTGGACTTAACACCATGGTGCGAACTCAGGTGTTTCTCATAGGCCACTAGAGGGTACAGTGCGAGAATGCCTGTAAACAAGCAAAAATTTGAAACAGGACTAAATTTGAGTGAAATTTCAGATCCAGAGAGTCTGGATGGATGTCGCATAGACTTAGAAACTAGAAAACAAGCAATCAAGGGAAGGGAAACTAGAATAACTAGGAAACAATCCGTTCCCCAGTGGAGTCACCAATTCTGTTATTGAACTAATCAGTAGGTGTGGACACTAACTGATCTCCCTAGATCCACCTAGATCTAGAACAAAACACACCAGAACATGACACTTTACTTAAGTGTTAGATATTGAATTTACTAACTAAAGAGGGATGAGTGACATACCATTTAAATGTCACTTCCTCTCGCCATTTCCATCCTAGCTCCATTCCAATGCTCATACAATGATGAACCTACAAAATAACACAACCAACCAAAGTGATAGCAATAGCATAAACTCTATATAAACATATGTATGTGATCAAGGAATCATACAATAAAACACAACAAGCTTTATAGGAAAGAATCATATTAAATGTGGAAGAGAGATTACAACCATGGCCTTGATGTCGTAAGGTCCCTTCCAACTGTCCTTTGTTTCCAACACACTTTCACTCCAAGAATTCTGAGAGCACAGATATGATAGTATTCACAATCTATCTTGACAAAGGCAAAACTCAAAACCACTCTAACCAAGCTAAAAGCTCCAAACTAACCAAAAGCTAACCAAAAGATCACTTCCTCCATGAGAACTCCTCTCCTTTTATAAGTTGAAGAGGATAAGGTGAGGAGGTTAGGATGATCCCTCTAAATCATGAAAGTGAGTAAGATCCAAACCATTCGGATGCCACCTCACCATAGAAGTTTCTCCTTCTAGAAGATTCGAGAAAATTCTTGTTTTTCCCACGTGCAGGAATTCTCGCACCCTGCCTATAGAGCAACCTATGAACATCTTGCAGCCTAGCTATGGTGCAACCTGTAAGAATCAGGCATTCTCGTACCCTGCCTATATAGCAACCTGCGAACTTCCTTTTTTACAGGGTTTTTACAAGGGAAAATGCAACTTCTTTTATCAGTAAAAGTTCTTCTCCCTTCTCTCTTTAGGAAATCAGGCCACTGACCCCTCTGAAGGCAACATATAGGTTTACATCATTAATGGTCATAGGGATGAAGAAAATAATGTGTAACAGTATGTAAATGGGCTCATACAAATTAAATAAGTTTCAGAAGCGTCAACAATAACAACTTCAATAACTTTCAGCAGCCTCATTTGGCAGACAGTACACATATTTATACAAAAGGAGCTCATAGAGCCTTTCCCTCCGACTACATTAGCTCTATCCTATCAAATTAAAAGTTTTCAACTACTACAAATTATTACAATAATTGATCGGTACATATAGATAAGAGTGAATGCTTCAGAAATGTTATGCTATTACCTACATTAAAGAAAATACAATCGTCATCGATCTCACACGATGGTTCAACCTCTTAAGATTTAAGATATTCTTTAATTACAATCTTTTCAAGATATTTACATGACATGCCATATTTAAAATTCAAAAACACTTAAAAATGCACACCAAGGAGCTGAGTTGTCCTCCACTTGTGCTTTGATGATGATGCTCCTGCATCATACTCCTCTAGACAAAAATTCATGGAATCTTGTCCATGAGCTCCTGCACTGACTTTCCATGTTACTGATTATTTTCTTCATTTACCCAAATCACATATTCTATTGGGTTTCCTTTCCACTTTACGAAGTACTTAAAATAATTCTTTCTCATGGTCTTCTTACCAATCCTTCGATCTATGATGTCCTCCATATGCATCTTTTCTTCTATAGGCATATGCTTCTCCCACTAGATCTCTTTTTGATCTTCTGATCCTTTGGTGTCATCTTCCCTGTAAGGATAAAGGTATGAAATGTTGAATATGGGAGATATGCGCACATCCTATGGCAGCTCTATCTCATAAGAATTGGCATAAAATTTCCTTAAGATCTTGCACGGTCCTATCTTCTTCATTTTCAGTTTGTTATATGTTCCCCTTGGGAACCTTTTCTTCCTGAGATCTGCCAGAACTTGATCTCCCACTTGAAATTGAATTGCTCACCTATGCTAATCAACTCTACATTTATATTCTCTATTGTTGTTCTGCAACTTCTCTTTGATTTGATTATGAAGCTTCTACATTTCTACTATGAATTCTTTTTCTCTAGTTCTTCTGAATTCATCCTGCTCCAAATCTCTCAACTCTGATACTCCCTTGGCTTCATTCCATGTAGTATCTGGAATGGACTCTTTCATGTACTCATGTTTGGTGCATCATTGTATGCAAACTCTGCTTGTGACTGAATCTGATCCTCGTGGCTATGATGTCTAGTGACCAGAATCCTCAACAAATTTCCTAAACTTTGATTTACCACCTAAGTATTTTCATCTACTTGAGGGTGATATGATGAACTAAAGGACACCTTTTCCCCAGTTTCTTCCACAATTTCCTCCACAAATGACAAACAAATTTAGTGTCTTTGTATGAGACAATACTCTTGGAATCCCATGAAGTCTCATAACTTCCTTGAAAAACATATTTGCAATGTGTGTTGCATCATTAGTTTATTGGCATGGGATAAAGTGTGTTATCATTGAGAATCTACCAACTACAAAATATATGGAATCCCTTCCCCTTTGTGTTCTTGGCAATCCCAACATGAAATCCATTCTTATTCCATCCCAATGCCTATCTGGAATAGGCAATGGTTGATAGAATCCATTGTTTTGTCACTTTCCCTTTGCATACTAGAAAATATTACATTTGTTTACAAATTTCTTCATGTCTTCTCTCATACCTGGCCAATAGTATGAATTGTTAAACTGTGAAAATGTCTTGTCATGGCCGAAATGTCCTACTAGACCTCCACTATGTTTTTCCTTCAACAAATTATCTCTCATCGAGCACTTGATATGCATAAATGGATACCTTTAAACAAAAATCCATATTGAATCAGATACTCTATCCACTAGCTCCTATCTCTAAGTACATGATTTTCACATGCTTCATATGCCTCTTTAAAATCTAGATCATCAAAATACATCTCCTTAAGGTGTTAGAACCCTAAGGTTTTCACTCGAAATTCCTGTAGAATCAAACATCTCCTGCTCAATGAATCAACAAGTTTCTTAACATTACCATAAATATGTTTAATGACAAAAGTGAAATTTTTCATAAACTTTATCCACTTAACATGTCTTTGATTTAACTTCTCCTTTCTGGTTATGAATTGAAACTCTTGATTATCGCTGTACAAAACAAATTCTTTTGGAACAAGATAGTGACTCCATTTCTTTAAGGCTTGAATTACTGCATAAAATTATTTGTCATATGTGGAGTAATTCCTCCTGGTTTCATTCATCTTCTTACTGTAATATGCAACATGTAAGTTTTAAAACATTAAAACTTAGTCCACTATGGCAAACCTTATGTAAGTTTTAAAACATTAAACTTGTTACAAATGGTTCAACTGTAGGGAAGGCATGTAGTACAAGTGTCTATAAGTCTTCTTGGCACACGGGAACACCTAGGATTCAACGCTACAACAACGCACCAACAAATCCCTAACTATCGGTCCTTTCGGCAACACCTGCAAAACAGAGGAAGTTTCACCCGAGGTAGAGGCAAGGGTGGTTGCAAGACTCAGGTGTCTGCAACATTAGTTGAGACACAGATCTGTGATTGTACTACTTAGTAAAGTACTTAGCACCATCAGTTCCTCAATATGCAATCAATACCCACTTCATTGATAAAACAGAGCTTCGCAGCATTCACACGAATCTAATGTATTTAAGCACTTAGCATAGATAAATAGATCAGATCGAGAAGATCAAGCACTAAGCATGGCCATATAGATCAGATCTAACCTTACCACATATAATAAGCACAAAGCATAAGTAGATCTATCTAAATACATCAAAGCACTTAGCAAATAATATGTGAACACATCAAGACAAAGCACAAAGTAGCATAACACAGTGTTTACGTGGTTCACCCCCACCCCGGGGCTACGTCCACCAATTATTCTTCTTTATTGTCTTCAGTGAATCGGTTACAAGCACATAGCCTTAAAACCCTTACTCTGCATAGGAAAAAAGATTTATGCATCTCGCTAGATCCTTCTTCCTTGCATTACAACACTAAGCCTTCCACAATCTGCTACAAGGCCTTGTACTTAGCTCTGCAAGTCTCTCACAGTCATCCACAAAGCACTTACAGGCTCTACTTGCACTTAGCATACATTCACATCACATAGATGCACTTCCACCCCTTTTATCTAGCCTAAGCATCTATTTATATATACAAAATAGGCCTAAACATGGGTAAACCCATGGGCCGATATTCCATTCCCGTTACATATTCCCACATCCCAAAAAGGGGTCGAGATCCCGTGATCTCCGCTTCGTCTTGCACTCCTCCTTTGACAAGCTGTCAAAGTCCCAAAATAGGTTAACATGACCAAGAATCTCCCAAAACTTGGTCAAGGGCCAACAGGTCCCCAACACTCACCTGCGACTCGTCTCGAGTCACTATGGTCTAATCAGTTTTGCTTCGAACGCCTCGAGTTTGGCTCAAGCTGCTTCGACCTGCTGCTTTGCTTCAGCCTCTTGCTCGGTGAACTCCTGGATCATTGTGTCATTCACTGGCCCTTCTAGGCATTGTTCTATTGTAGTGAAAACCTCTTCTTGCTCTTCTCCTCGGCTTTCAACCTCTGTGAACAATTGTCATGCCTTATCTTTCACAGGTTGGACCCATTGAGTTACTTCCATAACTTTTCTCTGGATTGTATGGATCTGCTATTGGGTGGTGGATTGCTCTTGAGATCTCTTCATTATGTCTACAGCTGACAGGGCCTTCAGTTGTGCATGTAGTGTGTTTGCATGTTTCTTTGCTTCCTGGAGCTGGAACTCTAGTGCCTGTAACTAGGTTCTCAACAAGCTTCTCGTACGTTTGGGCACTGCGATTAATCAACTGCTTGCACTCCTCGACAAGAGCCTTCAATCTCTCAACTACGCTCCTGGTGGTTGCCTCCCTTTGGTCTCTTACATCTTGCGGTGTCTCGAGTACTGTGCATAGCTCCAAATCTACTATAGTTGTTGAATCACTTCTTCAAGTTGTGCCACCTGCTGTGGGAATCTCTCTTCGGCCTTTACTTCGACAACTATCACAGAGCGAAGTTCTCTGTTGACCCTTTCCTTTACTTTGAGTTGCTCCGCGAGAAACTGTTCCTTTATTTGTTGTAGTTGTGCTTTTTCTTCATCCCACTTCGCTTGGAGAGAAAGATTTTCTCGTTCTGCAATACTGTGTTGCTCTAAAAGGTCGTCCTATACTTGTGCTAAAGTCTGGGTGGCTTGTGTTGTTTCTTCTTATGCTTATCGAAGGCAAGCTTCGACTGTATCAACAATTCGGTGGAGTTGAGCTGACTCATCTCCCAGTTCTGGTGTTCTCAATGGCAGAGGGGCAGTGGAAACTGCGTGGATGGACTGTAGTCCTTACTGCACCCCTTGAAGTTCAGCCTTAATTTGATTTTATATCTCCCCCTATTGAGCCTTTTGCTTCTCTGCTATCTCCAACAAAGCATCATTCAGTGCTGCTATGATGAAATCGAACTCATCTGAGGTGAGGGTAGTCTTCATTTTGGTCATAGAGGCTTTCGATTTCTTCCGAGAAGATGTCTTTGGGGGGGAAACCTTCCTTTTCTTCAAGGGATCCTCCTCATCTCTAGGTGGTGTAACCTTGTCTTTCTTCTGTTCAACTTATGCGCCATCAATCTCTCCGCCATATCCTCCTTGTGCAAGTGAGATGGAAGCAGTCTTTGTTGAGGTACTACGTACATCTTGGGCTTCTTCATTTTTGTTTGTCTTGCTAGGTCCACGTGTATCATGCACTGCTTTTGGACTGTAAATGTTGGACATCTCTGTAGGATCTGCTAGAATGAGGAGTTTTGTTGACCAGTCTTTAGTAATATCTTCTAAGTCCTCCTCTATCAACTTGTAGTAAGACTGAAGCTGTTGCTTGTGCTCGTCAGCGTGCGCTATAATATAGATGAAATGGCGGTCTGCACTGAATTTTATTAAAGGTTGAAACCTGTGGAGATTATTTGGCATGATGCGATGCTCGAACTAGATGGTTGTCTTCAGTTGGTTGTAATATGTATGGAACATGACATTTGACTGCCATTGCTTGTTCATGTCACTGGAATACCATAATGTACTGAACTTCGCAGCTAGAGGTTCAAAGGTCTCAATGTCTAGGAAGGTCGTACCTTCTGGCATCTCCCATGCGATGAAAGTCATCAGGATCAGAAGTCAGCTGAAGTAGAATTCATATTCTTGATCTTGCACTTCCCTGCAGTCTAGTTCCAACTAATTGACAAGGTACTTTACCCAATTTATTTGTAGGCCCTCCATGCACTTTCCTGCGAGGTCAACTACAAAGACAATCACTTGGGTCGGTCGGTTCTTGCGAACTAACTTTCCTGCGATCAATTGATAGGCAAGGCACACTGCACCGCTCTTGATAGAAGCTACCTTGTAGCCTCATGTTCCCTTCTCGACATCTCCATAAGTGTCCTTGATCCTTTATGTGAGAGCACAGTCCATGGATTTTCGAGGATAGAAATCCTATGGTTGAGGTCCTTTCATGCTAAGCTCGGTGATCTGATTGATCAATGTTGGATCCACTGTGATACGGCGGTTTAACCACAAGTATCTTCCATGGTAAAAGGACAACAACATCTTGATGCATGCATTCACTTCTTGGTTCCTTCTGAAGTGAGGAATCTTCATGACATTGAGAAGTGTGGACTGTGCGAGGTTCATATTCCATGACTGGGGAACTATCTTTGAATTCTTTCCCTTTGTTCTTGTCAGGTATTTATGTGGGGCGAGCATGTTGTAGACCTTCCTCTCACCGAGGTTGAAGTCACTAAACTTCAATGCTGCAATCTTTTCTTGGTCTGCTTGAACTGCGCATATCCCCTTCGGGAGGTATGCAGTGACCAAAGCATACTCAAATTCTCTGGGCACACTATCTTGATTGATTGTGTTGCTCAGAGGTGGTAGATAGGTGGGTAAAATGCTCAGAATCAAATTAGAATTCGCGAGATCGTCTCTATGCTTAGTTCACTTTTCATTGGCTGGCTGGGATGGTCCAACTCAAAAAGTTGATGGAGAGGCTGGAAGTCCTCTCGTGGATGATTCTTGTACACTGTGGATAATCCTCTCTCTGACATGACTCTTTCAGTCATCAGTTCGATCAAAACTTCTTCAACAGCTTTCTCTGCAACGCTCAATTCTTCTATCATACACACTCAGGGTTAACAATCGCAAGTTCAGGGAACAACTTAGACACAGTGCTGAGATAGAAAGCAAGAGTGTGATAATAATTGTATAAACTCATCTTAGTCTGCGGGCTCGAATTCTCAATTGGAAAAAGTGTTCTCGGTGCCTGGCATGGCAAGATAAATAGGGAACTTGAAAACGATTCACTTGCAATGGGTATGAGCCTCCATTAACTCTTGCACGGTCCAATGGTCTAATGATGAATCATAATGTTCTTTCTGCTCGTTGAAAGCATCCATCAAACGATTATAATGTTCCCAACAACTATACTTCTTTGTCATGGTGAAGTGCCATGTGTCGCTGTTCTGATATTCCGACGAAGCTCCCCTTCTGCAAATTTTCTATCTATGAAGTTCCCTCTAGAACCTTCTACAACTTTTCAATCTTAGCTCTCTTCTTACTTAACTTTCTATCCTTTTCTCCAGTGAGGTTCATCTTGGTAGTTCTTTTTCCACTCTGATTCTTATCTTCTTTTAACATAGTTACTTCGCACTGTTGAGATTCTTCCCTAGGATTCTTGGATAATACTTTGTCTTTGTCTGGGGTAGGTACTTCAGTCTTCTGTGGGTCTTATAATGTTATTGAAGCTTCGACATCTGGATTGATAGTGTTAAATAACTTCAATCTTCTCTCCTGTTCTGCAATCAATTGTGATATTCTTCTGGTCTTGAAATCTTTTAACTCTTGCTTCTTCTTCTTCAAAACTTATTCTTCTTCCTTTCGTCTGGCTTGATCTTTATCAATCCAAGGTTTTCCTAGTAACATGGTAAACGGGGCGTTGTATTCAATAAATTTAATAATCTCAAAATCACGATTTTCTTCTGTCGAAGTTCCATTAGCGTTCATAGGTATGCAAGCAAGCTTTCCACATCGGTTTACTATCTTTCCTCTGAATAGTCCTATTCCTCCTAATGAAGGATTCATTGCAGGCTTCCCTATTGCTTCCCAATTTCTTTCTGTCATGATATTCACCTGTGTTTATTCATCTAGAATACAATCAATGTCGAAGTCTCTTATTCTTACTTCAATTGATTCTTTTTCCTTGAAGATCTATGATAAGCTGAGATGTCGATGGCCATTCAGGGTTTTGTTTATTTGTAGCAATACTTTCTCTGATTCTTTCTGTGGTTCTGCTATAGTTTCTAGATCTGCTTTAGGGTTTTATTTATTTAGCTTAGCAATCATTCTAGGGAAATCTAACACTTCATGGTCCATATATTTACAACAAAGACAACCAAGTATTTTCCCAAGGCATTCCTTAGCAAGATGTCTCGGTCTTCTACAATTATAACAGAGGGCTAATCCTCTCTTTCTTTTAAATGATCCCCAGCTTCTCCAATACTGCACACTAGGATCATGGTAGTTATTCTGCAAAAAATTATTTCTAGGATCCTGCATCCATTTGTTAGTCCAAACATTCTTTCTATGCATAGGTATAACATATCTTTCACTATTATTATCAGATCTACTCATATCAAGCCTTCTTTCATCTATTAATACACTAGTTTTAGATCTAGGACAGAACCTATCAATCATACCTAGATCCATACTTTAGAAACAAAAAATTCCACTTATCTTACTTCTACAGAGCAGAAAGCTTCCAGATCTAAAAATTTTCACTATTATTACCTTTATCAAAGCACAACATTTGCAGATCTTACCTCTTTTGATCATAAATTATCACTTTTACCTTTCTTAGAGCACAAAGCTTTCATATCTTGCTTCTTTCCTTTAGATCCGACCTCCTTTCTTTAGATCGATCTTTCTTCTTTAGCACAAAGCTTTATAAATCGAGTAGGATACTGGACAGTAGGGAAAAGATCTATGCATAGAACTTACACAATCTCAGGTCAAATCTTTGCACAAAGATTCTTCTTTCTCAGTTCCGAGTAGTCACAGTTTCAGGTCCCGACAATGGAACCATTTGTTGGCACAAGGTCAGACCCAGGGTTCAACGCTAAAACAATGCACCAACAAAGCGCTAACTACCGACCCTTTTGGCAACACCTGTAGAGCATACGACGTCTCACCCGAGGTAGAGGTAGGGGTGGTTGCAAGACTCAGGTGTCTACAACCTTAGCTGGGACACAAATCTGTGATTGTACTACTTAGTAAAGAACTTACCACCATCAGTTCCTCAATATGCAATCAATACCCACTTCCCTGATAAAACAGAGCTTCACAACATTCACACGAATCTAATGTATTTAAGAACTTAGCATAGATAAACAGATCAGATCAAGTAGATCAAGCACTAAGCATGGCCATATAGATAAGATCTAACCTTCCCACATATAATAAGTACAAATCATAAGTAGATCTATATAAATACATCAAAGAACTTAGCAAATAATATCTAAACACATCAAGACAAAGCACAAAGCAACATAACCCAGTGTTTATGTGGTTCACCGCCACCCTGGGGCTACGTCCATGAATTCTTCTTCTTTATTGTCTTCAGTCAATCGTTTACAAGAACAGATCCTTAAAACCCTTACTCTGCATAGAACAAAAGATTAGTGTAGCTCGCTAGATCCTTCTTCCTTGCATTACAACACTAAGCCTTCCACAATCTGGTACAAGGACATGTACTTAGCTCTGCAATTCTCTCCCAGTCATGAACAAAGCACTTACAGGCTCTACTTGCACTTAGCATACATTCACATCACATAGATACACTTCCACCCCTTTTATCTAGCATAAGCATCTATTTATATATACAAAATAGGCCTAAACATGGGTAAACCCATGGGTCGATATCCCATTCCCATTACATATTCCCACATCCCAAAAAGGACCCAAAAAGGGGTCAACATCCCGTGATCTCCGCTTCGTCTTGCGCTCCTCCTTCGATAGGCTGTCGAAGTCCCAAAATAGGTCAACGTGACCAAGAATCTCTGAAAAGTTGGTCAAGGGCCAACAAGTCTTAAACCGGAAACTTGCCATTTCAAGGCTCGATGTTACACAAGCCTTTGTGGCAAGTGGATCTGATATTTAATATTAGAAATTTTACAAAATCCTTGGGCTCATCTTACAATTCAGCTCATCTCCAATGCAAAAAGGCAATATTTCATCATATCTAAAATTAGCATTTATGATCAACGTAGTCCTGTGCATTTTCTTGTGTGCATAGAAACTGACACGCAAAAACCTCTATTTTCGGTGACTTCTCTGGTTCAATTGTTGAAAAACGTAGATCAGTAGCTTAGATTTCTAATTGGGTAGATTCAAAAGTTAAAACCTTGTTAACCCTTCTTCATTTATTAATATTGTGATTTTTGAGTGCTTGGATTGCACCTCCTCAATTCCCAGCCAATTTTTGTGAGAGAAATCTCCAATCCCTTAACATGCTATCCCACAGATTATGCTTTATGCATAGCATCGCTATCTTTGAAGGGTCGTACAAACATTTTGGAGACCCACCAAAGAATAAACAATCACTATTGCATTGGTTAATACAACAGAATCAGAAATTTGTTTTTCTTCTAAAGCATCAAGCCCATGTTAATTATAATTGTAACATCAAGAGTGTATGACTGTACACTCCCAGCTATACTAGTCGTTACGATTTCTTATTTTGTTTCTTGATTCAGTTTCTTGTTTTCCCTTTATAGATATAGACTATCAGCTAATACGTTTGCGCGCTCTGCATATTCTCATCCCTTGTTTTGTCTACTTTGTTTCTTGTCTTCCTGCACAGTTTCTTGTTTTGTCATGGTATCAGAGCCTAGGATTTAAGCCTCTTCACCGATATTGGAGAGCAGACCGATCTCAAGATGAAGAGCATAGAGAATATGTTGTCTCGCAGATGAGAGCACAAGAGGTAATACTCTTCACAGAATCCTGAAGAGCAGTCTGCAATAAGCTCAAAACATCCTTAGAGACAGGACACTGCAAGGAGGCAACATTGTTGAAGGACGAAGCATTCAAAGATACATGAAATCCCTCCCTCAAGAGGAAAATACAGTCGTAGCAGAGGAGGAGCTACAATAGCCATAATATCGATCGCGGGAACATATTTGGGCCATCAAATCAAGCCCAGAAGGATCGAGGAGAGAACAAAAGGAGAATAGATCCCAGTTGTCAGATCTGAGTGAGTGGATTGACAGTTGTTGGATCCAGGTAAATCGCATGTTGTTTAACAGTTATCCTTCCATTTTCAAAGGACACGTATAGGAGATGAGTCTCCCAAAGTCCTAAAGCGAATCAAGACCATCCATTTGCAAAGGATGTGTGTATACAGATCCTACAGTCCGATTGTATAGCACTCCATAGGAATTTGGACGAGAAGGTGTCGAGGTTCACGAAGTACCGGAGAGTCGAAGTAACTTTGGACCATTGGATCCAAGGGACACGTGTCAAACGATCCCCATATTCAGCAATCTCGTACTCCGGGAAGAACCAAGCAATGCTGAGTAAATAACTCTCGAAGGCCTGGAGTCCCAGAGAGGATCCAAACTGTTGATTTTTGTGGACATGTGGCATTAGATCTGGAGGTGTGGAACACCAACACTCCAGAATAACTAAGGTATGTTGATTCAAGAACTCCCAAACCCTCGAAGCTACGAAGGGTCGAAGTAGATCTATACCATTTATCAAAGTGGACACATGACAGGAGATGCTGCACTCTGGTGGATAACCACTTCTAAAGAAAGACATATGCATGAAGTAAGAACTCTCAAAGGCCCAAAGACCGAAGTTCATCTAGATCGTCCATCAACAAGGACATGTTGCGTTAGATCTCTCACTTCGGAGGCTTAGCATCACGGAGGGTTTTGTGAAGTGAAGTATTGGAGCGAGAACTGGCTGGAGTCCCTATGATCATCTGGACCATTGAAGGTTGTGGAAACATGTCGACAGATATGACACTCCAGAAAATTAACAATTCGTAGGTTTGTGGTGTTGCGAGCCTCAGAACTCCCGAAGGCCAAAAGGCTGAAGTAAATCTTAGTCATCCAATCAAGAGGACATGTGGAGGTTGATCTTGCACTTCAAATATTTGACAATCCAGAGGTCAACGTGTATTAGCAGACGAAAAATTCCGAACGTTGGAGTTCTGGAGAAGATCTTGGTCGTTGGTTTGCAGAGGTCTGAGGACTGTTGGGTTTACCTATCTCTGGATAGTTTTCCACTTCATCACTTCACGAGTATTGTGATTAAGAGTGGTGGAAGATCTTCAAACACTGAAGTCCAAAGTCCCAAATTGCCCGGAGCTCCCGAAGTAGTGCTTTTTTTGGGACTAGCACCTGGTTTTTAGCCCATGGCCATATGAGGATTTAAAATTTTATTTTCTTTAAAAATAAATAATCATGTCCCACAAGAAAACTCAGATACCTCATTTTCTCCATTAAAGGGTGTTCAAGGATAAATTCGTGAGTGCGGACACAGACCAATCTCCACAGATCCACCCGGATCTGGAACAAACCGTGACAGAATACTACTCTTTCCCTAGTTTTAGAGTGTTGAATGGACA
>JASDQU010274066.1:12255-27381 GCA_032191745.1 Picea mariana
TCATCTTCTCACGGATGAAAGTAGCAGCCACATCTCTTCTCAGAGAAAAGCTACCAGCGCCCTAGCTAGTTTATTTCCATTCTGTCTGTAAGCATATTTCAGTCATTTGTTATTAATGAAATGAAGTCTTATTTCCGCTACATCTCTGTGTTTATATGTATTTCTGTATTTCATTGTGTTCCTACATAAATCTGGATCATAAAGCCAATGTTAAGAAATTTTTCTACCTCTTCCTTAATAGTAGGGGCCTTCCTAGGATTGATATCCCTAAGTCATTTCCGAATAGGTTTAGCATCCATGTAGGTTTTAATCTCATGTTCGACAATTCGAGAGTTGATTCCTAGCATCTCTTCATATGACCAAGAGAATACATCGCATAATTATTTGAAGAGCTCAGTGTAGGTCATAATAACTTCTGACGAACAATTTGCACCGATGTATACATTTTTAACCTTACCAAGAATACGAGTGATATTGATCATGATGGTAGGAGAGATACTCACCATTTTTCCTTCAGCATAAATTTCGTGTGTATCAAGTGGAACTACGACGTGACTGACTCTCTCGATCAAGGTAGATCTAAAATAACCTTGTTTGATTCTAGCAAGCTCTGGGAGAAAATAAGAACGATGATGCATATCATCCCATGGCTTGTTAGAACCATTCATGGCCTCTACGATTGCTTCATCCAAGGGTAAAGTATCATCGAGGAATTCACGTGAGATCCTCCTCAACTATCTACAAGGTGACAAGGTCAAGAATGATATAAGAGTCAAGAACAACCTAATATGCTATATTTGTTGTAGATAGTTGCATATCCATTCCACTATGTGACTATCCTTCACACGACGCAGTCGAGGAAGGTAGGGTCCAAGGATCACTAAAATAAAAAGTGTGGAAAGGAGCAAACCTCATTGAAGAAGCAAACCTACTGGACATGACATAGATATCATGAACCAGTGCCATGAAATCGACGGTACCCATAAGGGATGAATACATTTTGACAACAATATTCTTAGTTGTCGGTGGATAATTGTTGATCATGGGGATCGACGGTACAACTAATGCATTGGGGATATCATACACAAAGGACAATTGATCGATTGTCACAATATTCCCATCGTGAGGAAAGCATAGAGTACAAAATATGGATGATATGATTGTAGTCATAGCATAAGTCCAATTACATCCTAGTAACAAGTTATAGTTGAGGGGCGCATCAACGACCTCGACATCCACCTCCACCATCTTCCCACCTAACTAGACCGAGAATTCCAAAATAATACCATGAGGGAGGAAAGAATGACCATCAAAAGAAGTCAACATGGTTGGAGAGATGAGGGCTTTCCAAAGACATCACACATTTTACTGTGCCTTCATCAATAACAATATGCTTGATGGTATACTTTGAGTAACCCACGTAGATTTGTATTGCCACATGGTAAGGAAAGTGAGGATTCACATCCATGACATCAAAATTGATAAACTTAGAACCACATGGATCTAGAGATCCTAACGCAAATAACAAGGAATTCTTCTCTAAAGGACACGTTTGGAGGACCTCTAGAGTTGACATCACACAAGGAGTTTGAACCAGATCCTCAATAATTGAGTAATTTTGGGTGGCTCTAGAATTAATATTGTGGGTAGAGCACTTGAGTACTCCTTTCAGAATACGAGTTGGGGGATCTGGTGTTTCGATCTGTAAAGGAATCTCTAGAGGAGGGGGAGACTCTATATGAGGTACATTTTGTGAAGAACTATAATCGTGAGACTGAGTGGCTACATTAACATCAGAATTAACCATATTGAGACATATATGGTCATCGTCTTACGCCGGTGGGTTTTTACTTCCAATCTCCTCATTTTTGACATTCGAGGAGCTCAAGGCCATGTGTTGATTATGTGTAAAAGGATTAGTCAGCACAACGGGTGGTAGAGATAAAATCCTCACAACTTCTATAAGTTTGGGGCACAAGTGGGTAAGGTGAACATCTATACAAATATTGTAGGGAAGCTTCACCTTTCGCCTTTGTTTATTTCCCCCACTAGCATTATTATTCGACTTCTCATTATTATTGTTGTCCTTGGGTTTATTATTATTATTCCCACACTTATGATTGCTACCACGTCATTTATTTTTATTCCCTCCTGGTTGTTGGTTACCATTCAGGTTGGTCGATGATTGGACATAAGGTACATCCACCAACTAAGAGTGAGTGGAGGACACAGATGAAGCTGACCCTCCTACATACTAGTTTAGAGACAACTCTTTCAATCATCTTGTCACCATGTCTGCATATTTCACATTGGTGGAGCCTACAATGAAATTGGCATGAGGCACATGCTTCTGTATAGGGTCATAATTTGACCTCGATGCATCTGGAAGAATTTCTTATAACATCCCAGAATGAGAATATATAAGATCTAATTGTTGGGCTTTAAAATCGCTTCTTCCTCAGATGTAACCCTGGATGTAGAAACATCCTTCGAAATATAAGGTTGTAGAGACTTAAGGAACCACTCTAGAAGGAATTTTGGAGATATGTAGGCCTTGATTAACCTCTTCTGTCTATGCCACTCTTATATGTGATCTGAGATACGTGTGGAGTTTTTTTGATGGAAGGATGACAAAAGTTCTATGCCAGCGTCATAACAAACCGATAATTGGAAGTGGTTGAGGAAGACTAAAACAATCTTATTAAAAGTTTTGTACATCCCCCCTGGTAGTTATATGTACCATTTCGTTGCAACACCCGTGAGGGTGGGTTGAAACAATCTTAAATGAATACAATCATCATTAAGTGAATTAAAAGAGCACCAAAGATGAAATGTAGTGATGTGATCACCATGATCCTCACCAATATTTCCTTCGAATTTCAGAATATCCGAAGGAATCTTGGTGGGGACAGGGGGGGGGGCATGTCAGATCATGAAACACAAGATAATTCATTAATCTATACAAGTCTGGCATATTGAGCATGGCCAAAAAAGGGATACGAGGTTGCGACATCTGGCCCCAAGCTCCCGGGAAATATTATTACTAGGGAATCGCAACCCCTCCAAGGTTCTGGTATGCACCATGGTCCTGTTTGGGATTGTAAGACCCTCCTATGAATTGATTCATGAAGGGTTGGTTGGGCATCATTCTAGTAGGAATGTTATTATGAGGGTCGTAAAAGTTTTCCCTAGCTAGTGTAGCTCCAGGTTGGGGGTTTCCCAAGGTATGAAGTTGACCTCCCCTGGGTGTGAATCCGGAGGATAGAGGTGGACTCGTCATGCCAAATGTGTTGGTAAGAATTGGTGCAGAGGATGTAGGTGTAAAGGATGGAATGTAAGAAACAACTTTTGCACCAAGTTAACCACTCCATCTAGGAGAATTACGACCAGGATTAGACCCGGGGTGAAAAGGAGGAAGGCCTCCAATTGTAGGAGTCGTATGGGATATGAGAACTGCCAAATGAAAATGGAGTATGTGAAGGATCCATGCCCCCAAGTCCAATACTAGTATTTTGATTAGATGCTGGGATGGAGGATGAAAATTGCGATGTGAAATTCGGCATACCATAAGAAAAAGGGCTAGAGGTCGTAGGAATGGACTGAATATTGTATCCCAGTGAGTAAAAAAGAGACCTAAAAGGTTTCATGGTTATATATTAAGTATTCATTATAGGTTGGACATGAGTGATGATGGGAACTTCTAGCACTACAACCATTGTGGTTGAAGGTGTCAAAGGAGTACCGTTAACTATACTGGGTATGGGAGTCGAAGGACTCCCACTATCTTTCTAACTCAATTCAGTACTCATCCTTGTATGATCACAATTCTGGTAAGTGGAGGTGTGTGTACCACGTTTGATAACTTTGAGACTTTTAGAAGGAAAAGACTCAAGATGCGGTGGTAATCATAAAAAACGACAAGACCTGCGGGGAAGTTTTTCTGGCTCCATGATGACTCAAGACTTGAGATATAAAAAAAATCCTAAGGCCAACTAGTAATCAAAGATCAAACCAAAATAAAAAAAGGCCAATATGAACACAAACAAGATAGAGGGGCCTCCCTCCCTAAAGTAGGTATGCCTCTCGCAAGAGGTGTTTTAGACTCTTTGCAAAATACCAGAGATATCAAAATCAATTATAAGGGCCCTCGTGGGATTAACAACGAGTCAGATAGATCCTCCCAGAGAGGAAATCCTCCATAAAGGTTGTGTGTTGTCTGACCCTTATCTGACCCAGGGTACCTACAAAATAACCCCTGCAAGTAACCTATGTGGTACCTATGTCAAGAAACTAAGAAACCATGATATAACCAATGTGTAGGCAAAAATTCGTAAGTCAGTTCCACCATATGGGTAGGGTAACAAAGCATGAAAACTAGAAATCAATGCCTCTCAAAGAGGTAAAGGTACTAGCAAGATCCCCATATATGGATATATCCCCATAAATATATATGATGATAAGAAGGTATTGGGGGGATATCCCCTCAACCAAATTCACGTGACCTCGTGCTTAACTCCACTGTAAGMGGAGCCTCCTGACGTAACCAATTATAMAATGTATTTCACCACTCCCTTAGTCAGACACATATGCTTATTTAATAGCCTTGGAGAAGTTTACTCAAAAAATCCTATTCCAAGGATCTAAATCTGATCCAAAAACATATTTTAACGACAATGGTTGAGTTTTAAAGCATGAGTTATTTTACCATTTAGGATTTTAATGAAAGAGGAATAATTAAAGAGGAAACATAGTAGACATTAAGAAATATACATATCTAGAAATAGGCATGAAGAAACAACAAAACATAACAATACTTTTAACGAAGTTCAGCAATCTCGCCTACGTCTCCGGGCCTTTATCTCAGTGGGTGAAGATTTATTATTTATGTTCAAAGATTCAAATGTACATCATAAAAGTTCCAGAAGGATTACAAATAGATGTGGTCGTGCTTTACTAAAGCTCAAGAACATAACAAAACTGACGGCACTAAAAACGGATGAATGAAGCTCCCAGAAATGGCCCACAAAGGTGCTCTCCTCAATGGATTCCCTACATAAAAATAGATTTGACTCAACAATTCTTCATCATTTTCCTATTCTGAACCTCTCCCCATGGGTCTAGGAACCTCTGGTTTATATAGGCTTGATGTGGGTAACAAACTCCCAACTTCCCCCAAAGCTCTGGCCTCAAAAAGGGCCCAAGATCCTCCAAAAATGGACTAAATCTCCCAAAACTACTGAAAGAATCAATTAAAAATCATATTCTGAGGTAGAAAACCCACTTTGGGCCCAAAATTAGGGAGAAACCCCTTATCTTCGGGTTCCTGGTCACCTGCATGCACCCATGTGGCCCTAGTCTGGCATTGATTCATTGGCCCACTTAACCATCAGCCCCTGGTTTTATGTTCTTTCCCATGTGGCCGCACCCCTTACCTTCCACGTGCCCGAATTTCATATAGGCCCCTATTCAATCCCTCTGGTCCTGCACCCTTAGTCAATGGTCTAGCCTGACCAACCGGGTGCCATCCTCTTTACATGCACTAATAGTTGTATCAACGGTCATATGAGTGGAGTGTATGGTATAACGTTGAAATTGAAGTTGAGTGCTATGGTAAGTCCGCGGCATAATTTTATTGAATGGGTTATATGGAAAGGTTTTATGGAGCACGCATCGGGGCTAGGGCTAGGCCCCAACCCTTACTCCGCCTAAAATACACACATCGGTAAGTTTAAATGTTACTTTTGGACTATGGTTAATAAGAACCACAATGGGAGGGATGGTAGCATGGCCCTGCCAAAATGCACTGACCCAGACCATAGGTCACGCGTTCAACTCCCATAGAGTCCATAATTTTTTCCAAACCAATAAGCCAATGTAGGGGTGCCATGTAGAACCACGTTATTCGCTTAAACAAACACCAAGTGTCAAACTCAGATTCGTCCACCTGCACCTACCCAATCAACACCATTGTACCTTCCATGTCACTGTATGGTCGTACGACCTATACAGTCAGCTGCCATGTCATCACTCTATGGACTGTACAGTCAACATTTTTGTTTTGTTTGTTTGACGAAACGAACAAACCACGATATCTTTCGCATACAATGTTCGTTTCATCCCGTTCAAGTTGCGTTAGTTTTGTATCATCGATGCCTACACACATGTATGTTTTGAGGCTATTCTAAGAACTTTTATTTTTAGGCCTTCCTAGACCCATTTTTGTTCATGGATACATTCTAGATCACACCTCCCCTATAAACACCTTTTGTTCCTCCAAAAGGATACTAACCAGCCATCAAGTGGGGGATAGGCCACCCCACTTGTTCTCTATCTTTAAACTCTGTCCTGTGCACCTATCTCATCAAGATCAGTTGTAAAACAACCATGATAACTGACAGCATATTTTTAGCCACTTGTACTATGTCAGATCTTACTAAATCCATTATCATCCATGTTGACAACATTAGTAATGATAACATCAAAAATATGACTGCAAATGAGATCATATGTTTGTAGTACTTGCATGACAATAGCTTATCTTGAAGCAAAGTATGATTGAACTTCCATTCTACAATCATCTCATGTTCTTGCTTAAGATCAATTACTTGATTTGGCACAATTATAGGTATGTTTCTTTCATGAGCTTCCTTTCTTAATTGTTCCATTATTTGAAGAGATCGATTTTCTTTTAAGTTATGAGCATGTACCACGTGTTATTTTCCTTCTTTGATTAAGTGATATTGATTATGTTCCCTGTAGAAGATTGCTTTGCAATCATACAAATAAGGACTTCCTAAGACCATTCCACGTTCATTGAGTGGCACCACATCACATGTTACCTCATCCAAAAACTTATATGAAATTTCAAACTTTACTGTACATTTTTTTGTTATGTGCAATTTATGATTGTTTCTTATCCATTTAAGTGAGTAATGATTATGATGCATTTGAGTGTTTAATCCCAATTGTTTAACCAATTCCTCTAAGATCAAGTTAGATTGAGATCCACTATTTGTCAATGTGTCGACCTTAGTATGCCTCATTATAACCCTTATGTGAAATAATTTACTTCTAGAATCAAATCCATCACCAATTTTACTTGTCAAACCAACCAATGAGACTTTAGATTCATCACTTGAATCTGATCCCAAGTCTGTTGGTCATGATGTTGTTTCAAATTTTTTCCTCCCTTTATTTTCTTTGAACAACTTCGATCTCTTCTTGGGATGCAATTTCCAACAATGGTCCTCATCATTCTATTCTTTCTTTCAATTCTTGAAAGATGGCTTCTCTTCCTTTCTTTCCACTGAATTTTCCTTCTTGCCATTCCACTTCATTTTTTCCTCTTTTCTCGAAGAAGATTCCCCTGGTACACCAACTCCTGTTTTCCCTGCCTCAATGTATGTTGCTTGAAAAGAAACCTCATCAATATTAGTAGTTCCAAACATAAATATAGTGTTACGAATATGTGCAGATAAACCTCCTATATACTTCATAAGAGTTTCTTGGGTATGTAAAGGAATATCTAACATCAATGCCATTTTACGAAATCCATCTATGTATTCTTGCATTGTTTGTCCTTTTCTTAGTTTAAGACCTTTCCATTCAATTAAATCTTTCTCTTTATAACTCAAAGGATAAAATTTCTTTCCAAGTGCAGAAACAAAAACTTGCCATGATGGAAATACATTACCCACTTGTTGTGTGCCATTTTGCAACTTTCTTTTCCACCAGATGAGTGTTGTGCCTGCAAGTCGAAGCGAGGCCAATTTGATTTGAGTTGTCTCATCCTTGATTTGTTTCATACTGCAATAAACCTCCATCTTTCTAACCTATATGTCAAGCCTCCCTCCATTAACTTCACCATCATACATGGGTAATTCAAACTTCACATCAAGCTTAAGTAAAGGCATCTCTTGTTTATGTTTATGGGAATGTTTTCTTGCAGTGGATTTAGAACTTAAAATTGAAGAAGAAGAAGTTGATGGAGATGAAGGAGGTGAAGGAGGAGTTTGAGAAGGAACCTCTCCTTCTTCATTTTTGACCTTTGAATATTCACCTAGAACTGGTCTCTTCCGTTCCAAGTAATCCTCATACAGAACCTTCATCATCTCCAACATGATGAAGAAAGCTTTTTGAAAATATTTCTCATCATGAGAAAGCCCCTCTTCTAATGCCATCTTATCACTTTGAGAAGTTCTATTTCTCAATCAAATCTCAGGATTATTTTCAACATCCTCACCTTCACCATGATTTAGACTTTCCCTGGTAATCATGCAAACTCAAAAACCAACAATCAACTAGCTCTGATACCACTTGATCTGAAAAGATCTTGTAATGACAATGGTTGAGTTTTAAAGCACGAGTTATTTTATCATTTAGGAATTTAATGAAAGAGGAATAATTAAAGGGGAAACATAGCATTCATTAAGCAATATAAAAATCTAGAAATAAGCATGAAGAAACAACAAACCATAACAACAAGATTGTTAATAGAATTCGACAATTTCACCTACGTCTCCGAGCCTTTGTGTCAGTGGGTGAGGCTTTATTATTTATGTTCAAAGCTTAAAATGTACATAATAAAAGTGCAAAGATTATTACAAACTGATCTGGTCATGTTGTACTAGATCTCAAGAACCCAACAAAACTGATGGCACTAAAAACAGATGAACGAAGCTGCCAGAAATGGCCCGCAAAGGTGCTCTCTTCAATGGCTTCCCTGCATAAAAATGGATTTGAATCAACAATTATTCAACATTTTCATGTTCTGAACCGCTCCCCATGGCTTCAAGAACCTCTGGATTATATAGGCTTGAAGTGGGTAGAAAACGTCCAACTTCCCCCAAATATCTGGCCTAAAAAAGGGCCCAAGATCCTCCAAAAATGGACTAAATCTCCCAAAATTGTTGAAAGAATAAATTAAAAATCATATTATAAGGTAGAAAACCCACTTTGGGCCAAAAATTAGGGCGCATCCCTTTATACTTGGGCTCTTGGTAACCTGCACGCACCCATGTGGCCCTGGCCTGGTGCTGATTCATTGCTTCCTTTAACCGGCGACCCTGGGTTTTATGTGCTTGGCCATGTGGTCGCAGCCCTTACCTTCCAACCACCCAAATGTGGTATAGGCCCCTGGTCAAGCCCTCTGCTCACGTGCCCTTGGCTGTCGGGCTAGCCCGACTGACCAGGCACCTTCCCCTTTACGCGCTCTAACAGTTGTATCAACTATCATATGAGTGGATCATATGGTATAATGCCGAAACCAGGGCTAAGTGTTATGGTAAGTTTGCGCCATAAGTTTATTGACTGGGTTATATGGAAATTTTTTATGGAGCGCACATCAAGGCTGGGGCTAGGACCCAACCCTTACTCTGCCCGAAATACATACAATGATAAGTTTAAATGTTGCTTTTGGACTATGGTTAATAAGAACCACAATGGGCGGGTTGGTAGCCCAGCCCTGCCAAAACGTATTGACCCAAACTGGAGGTCATAGGTTCGAATCCCATAGAGTCCATAAATTTTTCCAAACCAATCAACGAATGGAGGCATGCCATGTGGCATCCCATGACTGGGCCACCTGGCACCACATTATTCGCCCAAATAAACACCAAGTTTCAAACTCAGATTCATCCACCTGCACCTACCCAACCAACACCATTGTACCTTCCATGTCACTGTATGGCCGTACAACCTTTACATTTAGATGCCACGTCAACACTGTATGGACTGTAAAGTCAACATTGTTTTTTGCCTATTTGACAAAATGAACTGATTGTGATATCGTTCGCATACAATGTCTGTTTGAGACTGTTCAAGTTGTGTTGGGTTCGTATCAATGAGGCCTACACACATGTCTATTTTAAATATATTTTGAGAACTTTTATTTTTAGGCCTTCTTGGACCCATTTTGGTTCCTCAATCCATTCAAGATCAAAATCCTAAGCTAGTTTGTGTACCCTAAAAATAAAATCGTTTCTAATCAATTTTAAATTTATTAGCATTTCTTTTAGTGGCCTTGCTTACTCAAAAAGGTTTGGTCGTGAAACTGATGATGTTATGACTCGACAAGTAAAATAAGTGAATATGAATAATATGAAAAGTCCTAACTTCAATTCCCAATAGATGATAAGATTTTCAAAATGCAATTTTAAATTTAATTCTTCGATTCAAAATAAGATGCAATCTTTCCATACATTAACTAAGATCAAGGATAAGAACCCAAAAGATCAAATTCCAACAATGCAAATTGTTTATTATTTTTGTATTTTCAATATAAAAGAATGAAAATTCAAGGATTGAACATAAGATTGATATAAAGATTCTACTATATGTAAACAGAGACAAACCAAGTAGGATATCAAGAATCAAACACCCAGCCCAAGATTCAAGGACAATCAATGAAAAGGATGATGAGAAAGAAAAACCGCCTGAAAATTCAAGAAAATAAAGCTTTCCTATCACTATATTGGCACTTAATAGTCATAACAAAGAACTAAGAAGACTCAGAAACCATACAAAATTACCTAGCAAACATCAAACTCTAGAACAAAGAATACAAGAATGATGTACATGATTGTTTAGGAGAAAACCACGTATATATGCTTCCTACAGAATGACAACACGCGTACGTACATGACTGTCAGGAAAAAAACCTATGTATATGTGTTGAAACACTGCTAGGTTAAGGATAAGTCTAATAAACTCAGACTTAAAATGAAAAGAGGTTGTCAAGCAATCAGATGACAAGAAACTCAATATAAATGAGAGCAATCAAAGGAGAAAAACACTCCCAACCCCGAAAAGAAGATTATATCCCTAGTATGGTTGCTAATTTTGTTACGAGGAAAATATCTCTATGGCATGGGGTAAACCACAAAAAATGGAAATGACTGCAGAAATCAACTCTAATCTCAAGTATGTTGTATAAAAAAATATGCTAACAAGACAAGATAAATATCCTACCTCRTTMAGACGTTCRATGAATTCCACCTTTGAGMACTTGACTCAAAGCTATACACYTGCAACTTGTCCTCAATAACCAAGATACACAAGAATATGGTGATAATATATAAATTTAGCACATTCAATAGCATAATCCATCAATATTCATAGCAAATATTCCCATGGAATAAAAACTCAAGTATTTTCAAAACATTAATTGGACAAGAAAAGAGTATTTCTATTAAAATGTAATCAACAGAAGTGTATGAATGAAAAACTTATGTGTCAACACAGTTCGAAACCGAGAAACTAAGTCACTTCTAGTTGGGCCTCCACCACTTTAATGCTCCACCTAAGGCAATCTCATATAAGAGAGACAATGAGGTTTTCCATCATGTAGGAAAGATCTTGGGGGCTGAATAATGTGTTCAGACTTAAAAGGATAAATGGATGTAGACTCAATATGAAGTGAATAATTTCTCCAGAGTAAATTTTTTCTCAAATTTTAATTCTTCTCCTCTTTTCCACATCTTGGATATGACCCATTTATAGCCTTCAAATGGAACTGAAGGGTCGAGTCAGAACGTTTTCAGTATATGGAAGCTCAAGGATCATGGATCTTGTGACATGACATGGAAACTTGACACCATTTTTTTATTTTGGGCACAAAACCCGATGTACAAAGGATGTAATGGTGTAACCTGTGTATACACATGTTGTATAATAGTTAGGGCTCATATATGTGGAAAACTATTATTTTTAGATCTGGGAACTGCAAAAAGGGAATTCAAGTATGCATAATGAAATGGAAAAGGACTTATGAGGAAATTTGCATAAGGTGAGGCAAATATTGATATAATAGTCTGGTACATGCTAACGGTTGCATCATTCATTTCATGCACCCTTCTATTGAGTGATTCAAACACCTTGTTCTCTTTTCCCATGATATGCTTTATCTCAAATTCATACACACTGAGGATGTCTAACCACCTACTTTGTATGAAATTCAAACTTGGTTGTCTAAACAAATACTTCATACCACAATGGTATATTCTTAACTCAAATATCTTACCCATAAGATAATTCCACCACATCTTCAAAGCATGCACTATGGATGCCAATTTCAGGTCATGTGTAGCATAGAGACTTTCATGCTCTTTCAAACTCCCTGATTCATAACATACCATAAGTTCATTATGAATCAGGACTCCACTAATTCCTTCCTTGCATGCATCTGTGCACACAACAAAGTCTCCCTCAAGGTCAACAATTCTCAAAATTGTTGTACTTGTTAGCAAGTTCTTCAAGTGCTGAAAACTCCTTGCACAATCTAGGGTCTACTCAAATCACGCACCCTTCTTCTATAGGGATGTAATCGGATGCACAATCTATGAAAATCCTTCAATAAACCTTTAGTATTACCCACCAGTCCCATAAAGGATCTCACTTCTACGACATTTCTTAGTGTTGGTCATTCCTCAATGGATTTTATCTTCGTTGGGTCCATCTTTATTCCTTCTTATGAAATAATCTGACCCAACTAATGAATTTGTTTGTGATAAAATGAACACTTGGTCAGCTTTGTATAAATTTGATGCTACTTCAAAACCTACAACACCATCCTCAAGTGCTTCTCATGTTCACTTCATACCTTGAGCATATAAGTATGTCATCCAGAAACACAATGACAAACTTATCTAAGTATCTTATGAAAACTTTGTTCATCAAACACATGAGGACAACTGGTTCATTTGACAACCAAAATGGTATCACTTTAAACTAGTAGTGACCATACCTTGTTCTGAAGGAATTCTTACTGATGCATTCCTATTTTATTCTCACTCGGTGATACCCAGATATGAGATCTATCTTGGAAAATATTCACGCACCTCTTAGCTTATCAAACAGGTCATCTATCCTTGGAAAAGGATACGTGTTCTTTATTGTTACCTTGTTCAACTGCCTGAATTTGATACAAAGTCTCAGCGTACCATCCTTGTTCTTCAAGAAAACAAATTGTGCACCCTAAGGTTACACACTTTAGAATATATATCGCTTCTTCAGAAGCTCCTCAAGTTGCATCTGCAACTCTTTCAACGCATGTGTACTCATCCTATCGTACATGTACTATACATTTATCTGAGGATCTAGTCATAGTTATCTATTCATTTTTCTGTCATAGTACCACTTAGTACACATAACTTAGAGCTATTGGTTCAACATTGGACGTGTATGGGATAGAGACTAGCATGAATTGATGTGTGCATTAATAATTGGTGTCACACAATGCAAAGTTTAGTTTGCGCGAAAAACCATTGGTGTGAAGTATAGAGTTGTGATGCAYGATTGTGCGCACTAGAGTTGGAATTTTAAAAACATCAAAGAAATCTAAGAGAAAGGATTTTGACAAAATGGTGTAAATTTTTCATGTAGTTTTTCCATGAAATCACCTAACAAATCTTGTTTTCTACACATTTTGCATAATTATCAGTGATTAGAGTAGGAAAAAGGCAATGCAAAAGTTTAAAATCATGTATAATGTGGAAAGGACTTACAATCTTGATGATGAGGAGTACGAAGATTTGTATGTCATCTTGGGTATTGAAGGTACAAAATCCAAGGAAGAGCCCATGAATTTAGTTCAAATTGTAAAAGTATTGCAGAAAGATATCGAGCGTTATAAGGTTGATAGTGAAAGGCTTATGAGAGCCAATGCACAAAAAATGAATTCAATGTGAAATTGATGCAGATCCTAGAAAAAATAGAAAAGAAAATGGATAAAGAGATAGAGTCAAGTAGGTCAATAAGTCGCAAGTCTCATGATGAGAAAAGAAGAGAAGAAAGAGTTCTTTGTAATCATTCTTCTAGGAAAACATGTAGTAGTTCAAGTCCATCTACTGTCAGAAAGCATAAGAGAAGGAATCAGGTGGATGATCTACAAGGTGAAATGAATAAGATCAATTCTCCTACCTTTGATAGCAAGAAAAAAAATTATGAGGTTGTAGAGACATGGTTGTTGGGTATGAGGAAGTACTTCCACTTCCATAACTATTATGTGCAAGAAGAAGGGAGAATCACTATCTATCAGTTAAATGGAAATTCATCAATGTGGTGGGATCAATGTGTGTAAATGAATCATATTGACAAGAATAAAGTGTCTTGAAGAGAGTTCAAGAAGTATTTCCAAAAAAATAATCACCCAAGCGGTATTATGATAGGAATATGAAGGACTTTTTCAAACTCAAGCTTGGGAATATGGTGATTGATGAATAGGAAAGAATTTTTTTAGAATTGTTGAGTTATGCTCCTTTTATCAAGGATGAAAAAGTAAAGATTCAGATATATTTGAGTGGGTTTACCTCAGTTATCAGTGACAAGATACAATATTATGACCCTAAGATGTTGGAAGAAACCATAAGGTGCGCGAAATGTCTATATGAGAAGAAAAGTGGAAGGCTTAATTTCCAAAAAGATTGGGAAGATAATATGAATAGGAAGGTGGAACATAGGAAGAAAGGATTTAAAGCGTTGTTATTCATAAATACTACGCAGGGAAAGACAACTCTTTAGGAGCCAAAAATGTCGGAGAAAGTGGGACAAAATTCATGGAAACATCCTGTGCAGTGATGGGATTGTGGTGGAAAACATATGCATAGAGATTTCCCTCAAAGAGGTGATAAATCAAGGATTTTGCACAATGTACAACAATTTGTGACAGTTGAGGACACAGGTTGAAAAGTGAAAAGAATTTTCGCAGTGTTGGATAAAAATCAAGTTGAGTTTCAGTCACACATGATTGAGGTGGAAGGTAAGGTTAATGAGAAACTTAGTGTTATTTTAATTTACTCAGTATCTAGTCATATTTATCTAGATCCTAAGATGGTGGAAAGGTTCCATTTTCCAAGAAGCAATCTTGGGAAACCTTGGTTGGTACAATTATCTACAGGAGTCAAAAGTAAAATTAATGAGATGGTTAAGGCATGTATAATGGAGATGAATGGACTGTGTACATAAGATGAATTGAATATTATACCTTTGAGTTTGTATTATGTCCTCATTGGTATGGATTGGTTGGATGAGAAACATGGTTTCCTGGATTGTTACAATAAGGAATTTACTTTCATGAAAGAGCAAGGGAATTTTAGATCAGTTCAAGGAATTCCAAGAGCTATGAGACTA
>JASDQU010274069.1:15194-26890 GCA_032191745.1 Picea mariana
TTTGGAAAAAGCCATGTTCAGCTAATTCCTATTTTCTGAGTCTGTATTTACAGTCAGTTCTGTCGTTTGAGACTTTCTTATTCTTGTATTAGCATTTTGGAGCATTTTAATACAAGAGGACAAGCCCATTTTGGGAGGCTTGGTCCAACAGATGTAGCCTGAAGTGGGTGAACTGCTTTATCATTTTGGGTGTTGTGATTTTCTGTGTTATTTGCTGTTGTTACATGGCTGTGTACTGATTTATCACACATATTCAAGCATTTAAAAGAGCATTTCCTCTCACTCATACATTGACAAGAAGAACCAAGAATTAAACACATAAACCCTCTTGCACCTTTAAACACATGCAGCAAGTGTAGGCCACATTGGAGTGTTTAACTCACTTTTTAAATTATGGAAAATGGATACCTTGCACCCTTAAACAAGTACATTCCATTTTCAGATCAATGAATTAGACATAGAGGAGGAAACAAACATGCATGCCTAGAAGGATTGTGATAATCATCGAAAAGTTTTCATCAAGGATGGTCTGAACATCATCATATGGGGCCACTTTCCTACATGTAATTGCTCAGTCAAAGTTGCTTATGATATCCAATAAAACTGCCAAATGCAACCAAAAGAGGACATATGGGGTAAAATCTGAAATCCAAAATTCTGGCCGAAAGTTTCACTTTTTCTCTGGTTAATTGCTCAAAACCACATTCTCACTTGGGATAAGTTATTTAAATGAGGATTTGTGGGCCCTTGAATATGCCTCCTCTGTCGACAACATGATGAGACAATGGATCACATCCTTAATCAATGCAACCATAGTGAATCCATGTGGGATATGGAAACACAAGTAATGCATTGCTACAATAGAAATCGTTCCAACATTATAAGCACCATTGAGAATTAGGATCTAATATCCTACCAAAACCAAATTCTAGATTGAATCTAGCAACTTCTACCTGACTTCTTAGTCTGGCAAGTCTAGAAAGAAAGAAAAAAAATAATTTTCCACTCCACTTCCTCCCCCCATCACTCTACTTGGACAAGGATCATCAACTGAGTTCGGGAAAGAACCAGAGTCGAGCAATGGACTCAGGAAGACCTAAATTTAAATCCATCATAAATTAACATCTTAAAGGTTTGCCAACTAAATCTCACTGAGGATCCTCGACGAAATGTCATTCGTCCAGTCAAAATTGCTTGCAGTCTAAACACTTGGTCCCCTCCCTCTCTTGGGTTTGTCAAACTAAATTTTTATGGTTCTTCAAAGGGTAATCTAGCGCGGGTGGATTTTAGAGAGGTAATAAGAGATAATGAGGGGAGAATTTTACACATTGCAGCGGGTTATATATGATTTAACAAAAACAATGTTTCACAACTGTGGAGCCTTCTCAGGTGGATTAGTCTAGCAATTATTCACAACATCTTTTAGCTCATAGTCGAAGGGGGTTTCAGGGTAATCATTTAGATCATCTCCAAAATCATCCATGGTTCACACCCCTTGGAAATTTCACCAAGATGGAGATTAATAGTATTTTTGAAAGGCTTCAAATCCCTCCTTCAACCACGTCTCACACTCATCCCCTCACATGTGAAAATACATGCCAACAAAATTGCAAATTTCTTAGCCAAATAGGGAGTGGACTCAAAAGAAGATCAGATCCAGTTGGATGTTGAAATCTTCCCACCTCCCAAGATATTCAAAATATGTCTCGGTCTAGCCCGAAGAGAGTATCCTCCCTCGGATGGGGTGACACATAGCCTAGGGGAGGCTACACAACCCCCATGCAACATCGACCATAAGTATGGTCAACCGCCACCTCAAAGCCCATTCTTGGATGACAGATGACCATAAACGCACATAGATGGAGGGAGGAAAACTCCCCCACGTAGGATTAATGGCACCCTCACTGATTAATTATAGAGGGATGATGATAAGTATGGGGGATTGCATGGTCTTATCATCCCCTTTGTTAATTTTGCATCTCGACCATGGAATTCACCATTCTTCTTCTGCGTTCTATCTCTTTGGAGAGGTCTTTATCAATCGCTCATATGCAACAAAACAAGAAGCTGACTACACCTCCAATGGCCTTCATGGAGGAGGAATTCCAGGAGAAACCAATTCAGGATCCACCATAGTCCCTCCTCTACATGGTTCTGGATGCCCAGGATATCCCCAACACCAACATTGTAGTAACATATACAATGACCTCCTTGGAAGTTGCCACTTGAATCATCCAGGAGGAAATCCCCACGAACAACCACCGAACTGAGGTCCTACTGCTCAACCCAGACGCATATTGCAACTAGATTCCACCCAGTCTCTTCATTCTATAGCAATTGGACCTCATATTTGAGATGAGGAGATATATGATGGAGCAACTCCACCTGCATACCCTCATCAGTAGAAAACTTGACATGTTATTCGATGCCTTCTCGAAGACACCAGCCAAAAAGAGGAGCCCAAACTGCGCACAACCCTTTAAACTAACACCTAGTGACGGCATTCCTCATGGTGGGCCTTCAGATGGCATGTTCCACTGCTCTAAATTCCCTCCTAATGTCCAAAGTTTCTCAATCCTTTGCACCTCGGTTACATGGAAATGGAGTTTTCTTCTTCTCTTCCTAAGTTTTTTTGTTTATCTTTAATTATCCATTTTTGGTTGTATGTCCAAACATACCTTTCAACACTACCAACTGCCCCTTTCTCTTGTTTCCAACTCAATGGGGAGCAAGTGGTGGTTGATATTGTTGGATGAAAGTATAAATGGTAGCCACTTGTTTCAGCTTCCACTAGTTTGGCGGAATAGATGGAAAGCCTATGACATATTTCAGTTTTATACAGTGATAACGAATTAATAAGGAATTACAACTTTTTTATTTACAAAAAAAAACTTTAGAATTGGAAAAAAACGATTAAAATCAACCTCGGAAATAAAAATTAACATTCCCAATAGCACCCCTATTTTTTTAAGGTAAAAATTGCAACTTCTTTGAGACCAACTTGCAACTTCTTTGAGACCAATGGCTGGACAACTGGTGCCCTTACAACCAAAATCTTAAAATAAACCCCCAAATTGAAAATGGGTACTACCAATATCATCCCTGTCTTTTTTAAAGATTAAAATCAAAACATTCACTAAACTATGGAATAAAAGACCCATGTTCCTGCAAACAAAATCATTAAAAGGGGGAAAAAAACATAAAATTGAATAAATAAATAAAAAAAGAAATAAAAAGAGGGAAATTTTGAGAAAAAAACAAAAGCAAGAAGAAAAAACATGTTATTTTAAAAACAAATCATTTAATTTTTTTGTATATACAATGCATTTAAAAATAAATAAAAACTAAAAAACATAATTTTAAATAGAGAGAGAGAGAGAGCATGAGAGAAAAGATCCTTAGGTGGATCTATTTTTCTTTTCTTGTTTCTAACATCAATATACCCGACAATATTCTCCTTATTTTCCAATTCATGGAGGTGCTCTAGGGCCCCAAAAGGATTTGCAATTTTCAAGGCCGAGTCCTTCTATCCCTATCCATCAAGGAGAATTTGAATAGGTATCTCTAGTTTTGGATGCTTGAATTTCTTCTGTATTGTTTCCCATGGATGTCTTGAATGTGGCTCATTAGATGGTTCAAGATATTTTTTCTTTGTTCTTTTCCATATTCTAGGATTTATTTTATTCCCATTCGGTTGGGAGGAGGTAGGGTAAGATAGAAAAGCCTCATGGAAATGTCCTATTAGTTAACACAATCTACATCTAAAAACTATTTTTCTGCAATCAACATAGTTACCATATTAATGAGAAATATGGCCTCAAAATGAGAGTTCTGGCTCTAAAACCCAATATTTTGGGGTAAAAAAACACCAAAATCAACCTCCAAATTGAAAATTTATGCTACCAGTAGCACCCATTTTTTTTATAAAGTAAAAATGATAACCTTTTGCAACCATTTACTTAAAACTTCGTAATGTTTCCAACAAAAACGTCAAAATCAACCCCCAAATCAAAATTTCGCTCTAACAATAACACCCTTTTTTTGTGGGGCGAGGAGGTAAAAATTTGATCTCCTCAAGTTTACCCCAAAGATAGAGCGAGAGAGAGCTTGTCCCTACCGTCATTTTAACAATTTTTATTAAAAAAACATAAATTAATTAAAAATTGATAAATAGAAAGTAACAAAATTAAAAAAATTAAAAAAAAAATGCAATTAAAATGAAAAAACCTATATTTAAAAAAACAGTAAAAAAATGAAAAAAATGAAAAAAAAAAATGAAAAACCAAAAAAATATTAGAATCCTAAAAAAACATGTTTCGGGGGGTAGTAGTTCATAAAATAACCCTACAAGCTCCCCATCCAACCCCTCACCCTCCCTCCTACCACCTCCACACCTGACCCCCAAAGGAGCTATAATTATTCCTTTAGGGGTTGAGCGTAAGGGGAAGGAGGGAGAGAGGGTCAAGGCGATCAAGGGATCGGTTCAAAGGGTGATTCTAGGAATACTCTCTCCCCCAATTCATCACCACTCATTTATGGTTTGGGAGCAAGGGGAGGGACGGGGAAGGGGGAGGTAGGGTGATGAGATTTAGAGGGGTGGGGTACAAGGGTGATTCTAGGAATCACCCACCCAATGTTTATTTTTTGGGGGGTTTCTTTTAAGGATTTTGCTGGAATCATTACAAGGATTTTAAGGCCATCATTGCAAAAGGTTTTAATTTTGAAGCCAAACGAAGGGAGCTACCAGTAGTGCCACTTTTCAAAATGGAGGTAAAAACAACAACTAAATGCAACCTCTTAAAACATTTGTAACTCTCAATAGTTCTCATCAAGTTGGTAGATATTTTAATCTAACAATTAAGAATGGTAATATCAACCCACTATATGAACATCTTGTTAGATAAACCCCAATGAGGTTGTGTTCCTTGTATATACATGCATAGGTAATAATGCCATGGGAAATCTAAGCTACATTTAATTTAATAAATCATCTCATAGTTTTTCCAATAGCTACAAAAATATATTCAAACCACAAGTTAAGAGGACTATTTAGAAGTCTTACCTAGATTAGGGTTATTGCGATATCCATATATCTTGGATCAAACTCTGGGAGCCCATGTTGAAATTATAGTCTCACGCTTCCCCAAAACAAGGGCCCTTGATATAACACTATCTAATGATTCTTCAAAACTTTAAAAATTATAATGTAGAATAAGTAGTAAAACTGTATCTCAACCACCCATAAATCTTTGACAAGGATGGATAAATCCCATTGAAATTATGTATGATGATGCCTATATTGTATAATATGTCATTACAGTGGACCATTATATCTTCCACTACCAACACTGGAATGTCATGATTTATCCACTATGTAGGCTATATTGAGGGATGTATTTTCCTTTGAAGAACTAGAATTCCCAGTCTTCACTACATTACCGAAGGAGAAGGGATTAGAGGAGGAGGGAACACTTGTAATACACCATATATAAAAAGTATGCAGAACAAAAATAAAATGATAGAAATGGAAAAATAACAACAATGTAACCAGAACAATCACCACAATAACAATGAAATGATATAAGAATAACAACAAAAACAACACTTTGATTCTAAGAGCAATGTTCATGGGCCTCTTCGAGGGGGAAACCTCTAGTCGAGTAGAGATATATTACAATAATATCCAATATAGGGTTCTCATACCCTCAACTCCTGTTTATACTAAATATGTCTATCAAAAGAAGCATCTAGAGGAAGATCCTTCTAGAAGAGGAAGCTTTTGTTAGGTCTTCTTACATTCAAATTTTTCTATTTTATTGAAAGGCCTTATTAATATTGACCTTTATTACATCTGAATATATTGTTCTACCTATGTGTGGGTTAGGACACTAACATGTCCTCCCCCTTAAAAACAACCGTGTCCTAAAGGCTTGAGATGTGGAAACCGCTGCAGAATGCTAGCTGGTTCCCAAGTGGCATCTGCTCGAGTTGTATCTTTCCACTAGACTAACACTTCCTTGATGGTTCTCTGATGCAGGCGATGCTCACACTGGTCAAAAACTACTTTTGGTTGTATCCAAATGGATCCTTCTTCGTCTTACTTGGGAAGGTTGGTGTGAATTTGGCACTTAGTTCCAATCACCTTCTTTAAGCATGAAACATAAAAAAATAGGATGTAGCTTAGAATGACGGGGCAAAGCTAACTAACAGGCCACCTGTCCCACACACTTGAGAATGGTATAAGGACCATAAAACTTGGGCACTATCTTCTGACAATGCTCATCCTTAAGGGAATTTTTCTAGTAAGGTTGCAATCGAAGAAACACCTGATCCCCTTCTGCATATTGACGTTCAGAGAGACCTTGATCTGCTTGTTTCTTCATGAGATTTTGTACCATGACCAAATTCTCTTTGAGGGTACAAAGAATAGCCTCTCAAACTGTAAGCGTTTGGTCAATCACCTAGACCTTTGAGACACCTGGTAAGTACGAGAGAACTGAAGGTGGATGTTTTCCATATACTGCTTCAAAAGGAGTCATGTGTGGCGCTGTATGGTATGAATATTTGTACCACAATTCATCTAGGGGTAACCAATGATCCCACTGATTTTGATTTTTCGAGGCTAAACACCTCAAATATGTTTCCAAACACTTGTTGACAACTTCCATTTGACCATCATTATAGGGATGATAAGTTGTCTTGAGATGCAATTGGGTGTCTTGTAGCTTGAACAGTTCTTTCCAGAAATTGCTGGTGAAAGTTGGGTCGTGATCAGAAATAATAGAATGTCCCATGCCATGAAGCTTGAAGACCTAATCAGTGAAAATTTGAGCCACCGTGGATGTTGTAAATGAGTTTTTAAGAGCACAAAAATGAGCATACTTGGAAAGGCCATCAACAACCACCATGATGACTAATTTATTTCCTGATTTCAGTAAGCCTGCAATAAAATCCATAGAGATATCTCTCCAAATAGCAGGTCAAATCGAAAGAGGTTGTAGTGTGCCCAAAGATTTTACTATTTCTCCCTTGTGGAATTGACACACATCACATTCATAGACAAAATTATGAATGTTTTGCTTCATACCATCCCAAAAAAAAAGAACGTTTGACCCTGTCATAGGTTTTGGTAAGCCCTGAGTGCCCAACTGTGGGTGTAGCATGAAGCTCAAAAAGTATTGTGGATTCAATTTTTGATTGTTTACTTAAATACAAATGGCCTTTGCATCAAAGATCATCATGGAGGCAAGAGTACCATGGGGAATATGAAGCATTGGACTGCAATTGTTGGATCATATGCGAACGTTTGGGATCGTGTAGCCATTCCTGGACAACGACTTGAACCCAATATGGTACAATGAAGGAAAGAGGAAAAAAGGATCCGTCATATTCATATTTTCGGGAAAGTGCATCCGCAACCACATTTTCATTTCCTTTCTTGTAAATGATCTCGTAATCATATCCAAAGAGCTTAGTCACCCATTTTTGTTTCTTCGAGGAGGAAATGTGTTGTTCCAAAAAATACTTGAGGCTTTGATGGTCTGTCTTAATTTGGAAGCATCGCCCCAATAGATAAGGTCATCAGAGATCAACGACATGAAAAATAGAAAACATTTCCTTTTCATAGATTGATTTTCCTAGATTTCTTTCGGACAATTTCTTGCTAGTAAAGGCCAACGACCAACCCTCTTGAATAAGGACAACACCAATTCCTTTCCCTGAAGCATCACATTCCAAGACAAAGGTCTTTGTAAAATCAGGAAGGGTGGGGACTAGATTGGTGCACATGGCCATCTTCAAGGTTTGAAAAGATTGAGCAACTGTTGGAGTCCAAGTGAAATAGTTCTTTTTTAGGAGTGCAGTGAGATGTCCTGCAATCTTTCCATAATTCTTAACAAACTTGCGATAATAAATTGTTAAGCCCAGAAACCCATGTAAGGTTTTGAGAGTCTTTGGGTGAGGCTAGTCTTGCCTAGATTCAATTTTTTTAGGATCCACCCTGATGTCATCCTTTCCAACTAGATGACCCAAGTACTCAACTTCTGAGGTGCCAAAAGCACATTTAGACTACTTCAGGAAACATTGGTGCTGAGAGAGTAGATGGAGAAATCGATTCACATGAGAAAGATGGTGTGTCCAAGTTTTTCTATAGATGAGGATATCATCAAATACAACTAATACCAAATGATGGAGAAAAGGATGAAATACATGATTCATGAGGGTTTGGAATGTGGAGGGGCCATTACACAAGCCAAAGGGCATGACCAAAAACTCATAGTGGCCCTCATGAATTCTAAAATCGGTCTTGGGAATGTATGCCTCTTCCATACGTATCTGGTGGTAGCTAGAATGAAGATCAAGTTTAGTAAAAAATTGGATGCCACTCAATTCGTCCAAGAGGTCATCAATGGCAGGAATGGAAAATTTGTCTTTAATGGTAAGTTTGCTGAGGGAACGAAAGTTAGGACACATTCGCCAAGAACCTTCTTTCTTCTGGACCATGACCACCAGAGAAGAGTAGGAGCTCGTACTAGGGCATATAACGCCTGCATTAAGGAATTCCTAGACCATTTTATGAATTTCATTTTTTTGGGAAAAGGGGTGACGATACAAACGGATATTGGGAGGAAGGATTCTTGGTACAAGGGAAATGGAATTATCATGAACACCACACAAAGGATGGAGTCCTCGGGGAGTGGAAAAGACCAATTGATGTTTAGAAAGCATGGATTGTAGGTCTTGCGGAACCGAGGGTGTCTATGTTGCTTGTATGGCATGGATTTGGGCAATAACACCAGAATGACCTTTTTTGAGCATCTTTTCCATGTGATGGGAACTAATGATATTAGGTGAACAAGAGGTGATGCCTTGGAACTTATATTTTTGGGCCTCCTGGTCAAATTGCATGGTTAATTCCTTAAAATCCATGAGAATGGAACCCAAAGTCCTTAGCCAGTCTACACCCAACACAATGTCACAACCACCCATGTCGATAGAAAACATATGATATTTCATGTGGTAGTCACAAATTTGGAGACACACATTTTCACAATGCCCTCCAGATTTCATGGAGCCAGCATTGGAAATCATGATTTGGAAATTATTGACTGCATGGATGTAGCAATGAGTTTCTTGGGCAATGTGGCAATGAATAAAATTATGGGTGCTTCCACTATCAACCAAAATGATGACCTTCCTATGCTTTTTGTAACGGATTAGATTGAGGGTTTGGGGAGCAGAGAAGCTAGTGAGAGCAGTTAGGAAAATGACTGGTTTTACTTTGGGAGGGTTTGAGGGAGGGGTGATGTTAGTGGTTTCAGGTGACTCAAACACAAAGGGATTTTCAACCTTCGCTTATGAAATATCCTATGAGATGTCCATAAAATTCTCTTGCTCCTTACACTTGTGGTCGGGGAAATATTTTTCATCACAATTATAAAAAAGGCCTTTGAGTTGGCATTCAACCATTTTAGCCCTGGTCAATTTTTGGATCTTTAGTGGAGCGGAGGGAGTAGTGAGATTTACTAGTTTAGTGCGAGGGCTAAAGGAGGGTTTTTGGTTTTGAGAAGATACAACTTGTTTTGATTCTTTATCTCTTTTAGTAGCTTCCACCCAAATATGAGGCCGATCCATGAGGACATGGGCCCGAATCTCATCCTCGAGGCCACTGATAAAACACTCTCAGAAAAATGCATCAAAAATGCCCTCTGTCCAAAAATCCAGGCACTCAAAAGAAGCTATAAAGTCTTCCATTGTTCCTGATTATTTCAAATTTGTCAAACGGACCGAATGGTTTGTGTTAGTGTCAAATTGTTCATAAATCTCTTCCACAAAGTGTTTCCAAGCAGTATACCCTTGACGAGAATTTTTTCTCCATTGCCACCATTGCCAACATTCTTGATCTAGATGGGAAAAATCATACCAGAGTTTGGCCAAGTCATTTGTAATGTTGTATAAAGAGAAATAATGTTCCATTTAGGTTACCCAATTAGTGGGATCCAAGCCATCAAATTTGTTCACATCCACCCATGGAAGGTGTAGGTCACATTGAAAGTGATGGTGTTGAATGTTATGGGAATGAGAGGAATTTTTAACTTTAGTATGTGGAGGTGGGTCAGATAAAGGGTTATCTCTAGGGATATGCAGCTTGGTGTAGAGCGTCGAAAAGACAGATTCAAGCTGGGTGGTCAGGTCTTGTTCGATTTCCTCCATTGAGGACTACATGGTTTTATTGATGGAGACAACATTGGCACTGAGTTGTTTCACTTCTTGTTGGGTCTCGATGAGATTAGATTGCAAGGTAGTGAAGAAAGCTTCCAAGTATTGGCTATGGGTATGGGCCATGATGACGAGGGAATTGAAATGGGGCTGGTGGGGTCAAACATTTTTTATGAAAAATGATATGTATGAATGTGATAAGGGCGAAGAGATGAATCCAATGGAATAGATCTCAAGGAATGCTGAAAAAATTTCTAGTCTTTTTTCTCTTTTTTCTTTTTACACTTGCAGACGAAGAATACTATAGTGATGAAATGAAAAATTCTTAACCAAGAAGAAATGTGTAGTGATTTGGCAACCCGAACATAGTTGTGCGGAAATAGATCATGTCTATTTTAATTTGTTTATGTTTATGTCCCCTAGGGTTAGGTATTCAAGGGTTCTATAGACAAGGGTTTTCCCTATTCTATAGCTCTATGATATACATGCGGGATCCAATAGCAGTACTTGACCCAATATCTCAGGGAACTAACTAAGGAGGCTAGATCATGCCCTTAGCCATACTACCCGACCACCCAGGTACTTGAGAGTATCCTCCCGAGTGTTGTTCTCAGTGGCACTATAGCAGTCAGGCGGTGGATTGGTTTATCTAAAGAGGGCTTCAGGAAATCTAGACCGATCCGTATGCAGGNGCGCTACCACTCGAAGGGGTACCAAAATGGGCTACAAGGGTGGCCAAAAGATGTGCGCTTAATTACCACTCGTATTCCTTGCATGTATGTGACATAGACCCCCATCCCTTAGGTCGGAGTCTGCATAGAATCTTTCAATTTCGGCCCCTTAAAGTCTAACTGGCTCTTTTAATTCCTCTTGGAAATTCTTTACAAACCCAACTGAGTGTATTTGACAGGTCCTTCTGAGTTATTCTCACATGATCTTTGCACTGACATGAACTCCACAATCAACACCCAACTGACATTTGGGACTTTCCCCTTTTCCTTTTGGGATACCAAATTTCGTGAATCCTATTGTCGAGTGTCTTAACTCTTCGGCCTCCAAAACCCGAAATACCAAACACTAGACCCTTCTCGCCAGTGACTTTGGCTTTCCACTCATCACGATTTTGGGAGTTGCGATGATGTGCAACTCTGTCTCTTGACTCCCGAAGTCTCGAAATATGAATTGCTGAAACGCTCCTCCACAGTTCCTTCATGTTTCGTGTTTTCGGTACTTCTTATGTGGAGTGATTTGCTCCTTATCAACAGAAATGCCGAAATTTTGATTCCCATAATGATAACAAATATGTTGTCATGATTTATGATTTCGAGCTTTCCACTATGCTGTGTCCTGATCACTCTCCTTCAGGACCTTTGAAACCCTGAATTCTGAAGTTCTAAAATTATGAACTTGCCACTATTCACATTTATACACAAAAACTCTTTTTGCATTTTGGGAATTTAATCAACCAAAGGTTTCAT
>JASDQU010274072.1:0-12346 GCA_032191745.1 Picea mariana
TCATTTGTTCATTGCTTATTTACTCTGCAGTTATTGGATAATAATGCTTCATTGATATAAAACTTGGATTATATGGTTAAATTGCTCTATTACTGATTCACCCCCCCTCTCAGTAATCCAACAGATCTTGTATCAGATTTCATTAGGAGAATCAGGAGTTGGAGGATTCTGAGAGGAGAGCCTGAGAAGATCAGAAGCTCATGAATAGGAGTAGGAGATAAAGAACTGAGACTCTATTGTAGTCCATTCTATGTACACATTTGTAAACATACATTCATCTTAATACAAAGAAAAGCAGTTTTTCCTGCACATGATATGTTTATGAATTATCTGTATTATGTGAATGTTATCTGTGTGTTAATGTGTGTTGTAGATGTATGATAGGCTTCATCTGCAGTAAGAAGATAGATTTATCTATCTTTGGATTGAGTTTATAATATCGATTTGGATTCTTTAGGCTGTGCAAGGAGTGCACAATAGAACATTGGGGGTTCTGTAGCTAGTGCAAGTAGTGCGCATGTGAACTTCGTGGAGTCAGGAAAGAACGTGCTAGGAGGGCGCACCAGAGTGATCATGAAATCAAAGAGGAAACTCAAGGTTACTGAATACCTTGGTGAAGGAATCTGTGCAGAGAAGGCACAGAGAGACAGAGTTACTGAACACTCTGTAAGAAAGAGCTCTGCCGGGCGGTCATCAAAGAGAACTCTTTGTCGAGTTTAGGGAGAAGAGTATCAGAGGAAGATACTCACAGAGCTGTTGGACACTTTGTTAAGAAGGATCTTTGCAAAGAGTGCATTGAGCAGAAGGTTTCCATGAGGGCACGAAGTTTTCCTTTAGAAGGAAATAGAAGAAGACCCTTAAGAGACTGAGTAAATCAAAAATCTCAGAAGAGATAACACAAGGAGTGTGTAGGAGACAAAATTATTCCAAGTCCTAAAGCTCAGAAGAGATAACGCGTTCAAGAGCACAAGAGAGACCCAAATAGTTAGGTCCGTAGGTGAGAGTTCAAATTTTGAAACCTTTGAACATTTAGAAAATATTCTAAGTTAGAAAAAGTTGAAAGATCAGGGGGAGGAGTGACAACAATTGTCAGATCTGTTGTCGGGAGGAGCCTGGACCATTAGATCAACGTCTAGTGAATAGAGGAAGCGAAGAGGAGAAGAACAGATTCCAACCATTGGATCTGAGTGCGAAGGACCAACAACTGTTGGATATAAGGTAAAGTGCATGAGCTTTAAGCATTGGGTGCACAAGAGAGTGGACTTGTCAAAGTCTCGAAGTCTCGAAGTGATTTGGGACTGTCCATCATCAAGGAGGATAGGTGGCGTGAGATCCACAACTCCAAGAGTTTGTGGACAAGGAGATATCAAAATCGCTGAAGAATCAAAGTGGGTCTTAGCCTTTGATTGTCAGGGGGATACGTGTCCATAGATCAGAGTCTCCGGACGAAATCACTCTAGGAGAAACGAGTACACAGGGGTTGAAAGTTTCGAAGCCTTAAGCACCGAAGAGTTGGAGCATTGAAGAGTCGAAGCATCAAAGAGCCGAAGCATAGAAGAGTCGAAGAGCTGACGCACCAAAGAGCCAAAGTGCCGAAGAGTTGAAGAGCCGAAGCATCGAAGGGTTGAAGAGTTGGAACGTCGAAGAGCCGAAGAGCTGAAGAGATGAAGTGTCTAAGAGCTAAAGCACTGAAATTTCGAAGCACCGAAGAGTCGAAGCGTTGAAGGGATGAAGCGCCGAAAAGATGAAGAGACAAAGATTCGAAGTGCCGAAGAGCCGAAGCACCAAAGAGCCAAAGAAAATTGGACCGTCAGATCCAGAAAGGGTATGTGGCGATGGATTGTGAACTTCGGGAGAAAAGCGAAGGAGAAGTTTGATATTTGAAATCGCTGAAGGACAAAGTCTTGGAGCAGAATACAACTATTGATTTGAAAGTGGACACGTGGTGCCGGATCTAGAACTTCGAGTACAAAGCACTCCAGAGCAAAGCAGAGGGTGAAAGAGCCAAAGTCCCGAAGAAGATATTGATCATTGATAGAGGAGGAAGCTGAAGGACCATTGATCTGGTTGAGGAGGCCAAAGTCCCGAAGTAAGGGCATAGGCGTTGATTGGGGAGAACACGTGTCAACATATCTTCCATTCCGTAAGATAGCCAATCAGAGGGAGAAGGAGTTTGATAATTGAAAGTCTTGAAGGCTAGACTCGCGGAGGAGATCATGTCCGTAGATTAAGGGGGACATGTGTCGATAGATATTCCACTTCAGAAGATTGTCATATGGGGAAAATCAAATTTTAAGAACTGAAAATCCCGAAGGTGGACTTGCGGAGGAAATCATAGCCGCACATCTGAAGTGATAGATGTCAGCATATCTTCCACTCTGGAAGATAACTATTGGGGAGGAAGCAAGAGTTGAGATTTGAAACTCCCGAAGGCTGGAGAGTCGGAATCAACAACAACCATTGATTTGAATGAGAGCTACATGTTGACATATCATGGAGATCTGGGATCGTGGGTGGAAGGAGGAAAGAAGGTAGGAAAGGATATTTGATAGTAGCTGTTGATCGAGAGGTATCACCGAGAGGTTGGAGATCAATGGTCATGCTCAATTGCGGGGCCAGAAGATGCTCAGGTTCTAATTTTTTTGTAGTGGCCCACAATTAAAACCACGGTATCACCGAGGGCATACATGGCACTTTGTAGTGAATTGCGGGGTGAAAAGTGGGTTGGTCTAAAACCACTCTTTCTCGTGCCCACAATCGCATATTTTTGTAAGGTCACAGCCCAGGGCCATATGAAGGAAGGGGCTGTTGAAAAAAAAGAGCTAGCGCTTGAAACTTGATATTTTCATAAGCGTGTAGACAAAGGTCGTGGGTATCACAAGACCCGCACCTTAGGAGGAAATGGGGCTTGTGTATAATTGTTTTGGGTTCAATCAGGAGCCTGAAGAGTCAATACGACTCAGAAGAAAGAAAGATCCTAGACTAGGAGGTCGTAGAACCCAGGAGGGGAGGGGGGCTGCATCACTTTTCTCCACGATTTACCTCTGAAAATGGCTTCTCACCTTTGTTCCGTTTTAATTTAGCCTATTTTTTCTCAACCTATTCCTTCTTTCTATGTTGGTATCTTTCTTTGTCCTCCGCAGTGTTTCTTTCTAATTACGCCTCCTTTTGTTTTTTTTCACGTTCCTTAGCTTCCATTCTTTCCTCTAGAGTAGAGATTTGAACTGTTCTATTTTCAAGACTCTATCTTCATTTTCCTCTTTCTGAAGTTTCTCTTTGGCTTGTTCATTAGAGAGTTTGTCTAACACTACAAGGCTCCCTAAAAGATATCTTCTACAAAATTTGCTTCATGCAAACCCGTGGTGATAATTTGACAATCCTTATGTGGTCATATATCACATTTTGGGGATCACACCCTTTTTGGTTTCCAATACATAGTCCTATTTCCTTTAGGCTCTCAACCTCCTTTTCAACTTGTTTTTTATTCAACAACAAATATTGGCCTAAGTTGAGAGGGAAAATGGGCCAATATCTTTTGTTTTTTTTCTGACAAGTAGGTAGTGGCTCCCTTTTCTACTATATGGTATGTTATCTCTCTTTCTAATAATTTATCAGAGAAGTATTTGGGTAGAAAATGTGGTGGTATTGTGGCCCCATATATCCTGACATAGGTATAGTATTTCTTCATGTACCATTCCCCTATTTCTCTCAGGGATTTAATAGCTCCTGGGGATATCCCGTGTGGGTGAAAGTCGAAGATGGATTTGTGCAGGGGGGCAAGGAAGTAATCACATAGATCACAAATGTGTTCTTTGTAGTTAACTTACCATAATTGAGAACAAAAAACATGGATTGGGCTTTTCTCTGGGCTCCAAGCCCATTTGAAAGAAGGAAATCTATGAGCTATGCAAATTGCATCTATAAGGTAGGATGTCATATAAAAGCCAATTTTTTTCATACCTTCAGCCTCTTGAACTTGATTTTGGATGTTGAATGATGATATATTAGCCAAATTAAATGTTTTTCCAATATTAGCCACTATGTAGGCCATCAGAAACCACTTCATCCTTCAGTGGGGGTTGGTCTCCTCACCATAGAGCCTGCAAATGATTGAGTTTAGGATTTTGTATGGGACTTTCAGGTACTTTTCTAGAACATATCTCTCTCCTTTCTTTAATGACCATTATTTGATTACGAACCAATCCTCCATTGGATTTTCAAAATCCTTGTGATCAACCTTGAATTTTTCTAGGAACGATTCATGCAACACAACAATGGGTTTTGGGGTTTTGAACTGAATTGTGATGTCTTATGCCTTGAGAGACATGATCAGAACACCTGAATCATTGAATATCATCCCAGTTTCCTTCTGTAGGTGCCTGAAACACCATTTTGCAACGTGATTGTAATGAAAAAAATTTGGACAAGCAACTACAATGTGGATGCCACTTTTGTATATATTTTTGTAGTCGTCCATGTCTTCTTCATCAGGGAAGAATTTTTCATTCAAGAACATGTATTAAATCTCATAGTAACTGGGATATTTATATCTTCCATCATGGCTATTCATGTCAGAAATATTGAAAGATTCTTGTCCTGGAACATGATTAGGTGTGACAACTATTTTATTTTTCTCCTTTCTTGTTTTCATTTGAGGCATTTTTCCACCTGTTAATATGAAGACTACATCTCATAACGTAAGTTACGTGACTCTTGTAGCAACAATGTTTATGATTTTTAGTGATATTACAGATAAAGAGAGGTCGATTATGTCTTAATAGGGTTATAATGTTTCCCAAATTCCCCCAAACCCTATGTAATTAATGTGGAATGCATTAGAGATTTGACTTGATCAGATTTGTATGATACACCATAAATGTTTCTCGCAGAAAAATCATTTTCATGGTCGTTGTTGTATCGTCGGGGATGTAGAGTTGATAAGCAAAGGAGCTCACCGATATTGTCTTCGAGAGTTTGTAAAAACAAAGTCTCAGATAGTAAGGAATGCAAGGCAATATTCCAATGACGATGTATTTACATGATTAATTATTCTTGAAGAATGTGCTAAGGGGTGATGATGGGTGATAATCTTACATGACCTTACAATTCGACCCCTTAGGGTAAGCCTATCCCTTTCATTTTATTATATCGTGTTAAAATTGCTTATTTATTGTTAAGGTAAGGGAAAATATTAACTTTTAAGGGCCACAATGTTTGTGTTGGGCGATAGATTGATATGGACCATTGAATGGTATTAATGCTTCATCACCGACGATTTGTTTTAACTCATATTATTGTCCGAAGGTTTCACATGGAGAACAAAAGTATACTTATGATGTTTCTCGACGACGAAAAGGTTTTGTCAAAAAGAGTAAGATGGTGGGATATTTCCACATATGACTATCATGTTCTATGGTAGTCATATAAAGGTTATATTTTGATGCAACAGAAAGGCCTGGGCCTAGATAGAACATAGTGCATTATTGTATTATGTGTAAATTCAGAAACCAAAATTTGTTTTCCATTTGTGTAGTGACGTGGCTCATAGAAGTACAAATATTGTCATCGACTCTAATGGGTTACCCATGAAGAACTTCTTTCCACAACGATTTTTCGGTGACGACGTTGTCGTCGATTTTTTTTAGATTTAAGAAATAGTGGAGTGTAGGATGAAAAGTGTCGATGATACCTCATCAAGGTCATATCGATAGGGATTTGAGGATTTGTCGCTGTGAATGATTCATTTTCAAAAATAGGTTTAAGGCTTGTGGGGACATGTAGAAAGGGTATTATACGATGGAATTGAGTACCACTAATAGAATTTGCATCAAATTGATGTTGGAAACTCCATACAAACATCAATGTCATAAGTGAATAACTATGTTGGTAAGTAAAGAGTGGTACCTTGTAAAACTTTGGTAGTATGGGTACCCTCTAAAACTCAAGATTTTTAGTGGGTTGTTGTGTGTCTCACAACAAATGGTGACTTACTAGGAGAACCATTTTTCTCTGTTTTGGATAGACCTCCATATCATATTCTTTAAGCTGTATAATGCTGAAAATTTCACATATTGACATATATTGTGGACCCCATGACATCTAGAAAAATAATAATCTAGTAATATCACATGGTGATCTTTGGGATAATTCTAGTGAGATAATTGGAGATGGGATTGGTTAATTTATCTTGGGGATTTGGGAGGAATAGAACACCACAGAGGTTCACACTTGATTGTTTTTAGGACCAATGCGTGCATCGATAGCCCCGAAGAAGTTGCCTCGGTATCATACAAGCATAGCCCCACTGCCAACAAGCATCCATAGCCCCAACATGTTTACTTTTACTTCCCACACAATTATTAGTGTTTTCAACTTCCTAGTTGTTAAGACTTAATATTTCACCCTTGAGATTTGTAATATATGTAGCATTTTTGCATAATGGATGTCTAGGAAGTGGGGTGATACAAGAGTTACTTTGATATCCAGGTCTCAGTCAGTACTTAGCTTCATGGGTCATTTCCAAGCAAATTCCTATTAGGATTGTCAATTTATGGAATAAAGGGAATCTCGCAAGAATTATCCAGAAGATACCTACAATGGTCACATATTCTTGTTTATAGAACCTTGAGCCAAAGATGAGAGTGGTCACACAGATAGAAAATATTTTGTTGGTTCGAGTGTCTAAATTCATGTTATGCATAATCTGCGGTTTCTCCAAAAACAAAGTGTTATGAATTCATCCCATGAAGTGTAACCATAAGTCTAGTTATGATTTCTTTATACCAAATGCAAGGCATTTCATCATTACATGAGCACCCAAGTAGTTGTTCCCTTTCAAACTGGGTGCCAGGATTGTAACACAATTTATAATAAGCTAAGTATGGGACAAGTTAGCAGAGGATTTATTACGACAGTAAAGAAAATGACAGTATGGAAAAATGAAAGGAAATACAAATTTTATTCTAAAGGTACTCACACAAATAGAAAAATTCCTACTATGTACAAAACTACATCACCAGAGGTGACCAGAAGAAGTATTGTTTAAGCACTTGTCCATTGACAATGAGATCCTCCTCGTCTCCCTCCAATGTTTTGAGTTTGAAAGTTGCATGCACAATTTTCTAATGGATTTTATATGGACCTAACCAAAGCTTTTGGAATTTTGTATGTTTTCTTTAATATCATAAGATTTATCCAATTTAAGGACAAGATCCCCTTATTGGATGTATTTCTTCCTATAAATGACTTATAAAACCATCTCTTCATTACTTCTTGATTTTTTATTAAGTTCCTTTTATCCTTTTCCATATCTTCTTCAAGTTTCAAAATCATATTCAACCTTTGTTGCATTACTGGGCATTCTTTGTCTTGAACAGATTGAGCAAGTTGTAATGAAGGCAAAAAGGTATGGGTTGGTAAAGTTTCTTCTTGTCCATAGACTAGAAAGAAGGGGAAATCAACAACAGAGAAATTAGATGTTGCTCTATCATCCCATAGAGCGTTGAGGAGGGATAGATACAAGTTCCTTTGATGATCATTGACAATTCTTTTTAATCTCTTAATTAAATTCTTATTGGTTTATTTAGCTAGTTCATTTCCTTGTGGATAATAATTTGTTGAATATTTAATTTTAATGTTTCGTTCAAGAGCATATTCAGTTAATCTCAAGGAATTAAAGTACTTAACATTATCAAAAACCAAAGACTCAGGGACAAAAAATCTAGTGATAATGTAATATTCAAGGAAAGATATCACCTGGATTTCGTTGACTGTCTTCAAGGGGATTGCCTCCATCCATCTGGTGAAATAGTATGTTTCCATTATAATGAACTTGTACAATTGAGAAGAATTTAGATTAATTTTTCCTATCACATATCAACCCGATTTTTGAAATGGGCGTTCAATAGCGATGGGTTGAAGAGGAAAAATATATTTTCTTTCTATTCCAGTTGCATTTTGTCATTCTTGGCACTTGTGGGTGTATGCATGAGAGTCCTTGAAAAGGGTAGGCCAATGATAGCATGCTCGGAAAACTTTATGAGTTGTAGTGTCACCCCCAAAATATCCTCTAGTGGGACCATCATGAATTTCAGCCAACACCTTATCAACATCCTCCTTTTCCAGACTTCTCAAGTATACACCATCATAATTCTTTCTGCATAACATTCCTTGGATGAGTTAGTATCGGGTTGACTTGATTATGAGAGATATTTTATTTTTCTACTCCATATAATGTGGAGCTGACCCATGGGTTAAATATTATTTCATTTCGTAGTACCATTGACCATAATTAATATGAATATAGAAAAAATCATTTTCAAATAGGCTTTGGTCTTGATATAACATGCCTTCTTGAATCTTATCATTTGTTGATTCAATAGCTAGTTTGCATAATCCCTGACCCTTGACAATTTTAGCTAGCTTTATTTTGAGGTCATATTCTTGCAGGGTTGTTATCCAATTGGCTATTTTCTCTCCTAGATCCTTCTGTCTCAACATGTTTCTCACAACATGGTTAAGTACAATCACCTTGGTCCTGGATTTGATCATGTCAGGTTTGAAGTGATTCAACGCTTTAAAGACAACATAAGCTTGTTTGTGTACTTTAGGATAGTTCAATTCTGCTCCTTGTAGACCTGAAATCATAAAGGCAATTGGAAATTCATCACATTCACTATTCTTTTGTGATATAACAATCGTGGATTCAATTTATGAGGCAAACATATAGAGTTGTTGACCCTTGGTTATGGAAGAAAGAAAATATTACGAGAGAAAAGACGAAATGCGAACTGCGCAGAAGACACACTGACTAATAGTTGGTCGAAGTGGCCAAAGGAGTAGAAAAGATGGAGCGAAGTGCGAGAGAGAGAGTCGTTGGATGAGAGGATCAAGGAGAACAGATCAACAAGGAAGATGGATCATGGAAAACTCATCAAGAAGAAAAAACCATCGTTGGATGCTTTGGAGCACCTCGTGGGAAGGAAGGAAAGATAGGGTGGAAAAGCCTGGATAACGCGGGTTAAGTTGACCTAGGGTTTTATACACCTAGGGTTTTGATATCTAGGGTTTTGACACCTAGGTTTCAGCCTAAGGTTGTCAGTGAGCTATTGTAATGTATAAATAAGAAGCTAGAGGGGAGAAGAGGGGTTTGTGATTGTGAAAGAAAGGACCTTAGTCATTGTCATTATCATCTTGAGAGAGAGAGAAGTGTTGCATGTGAGACCCTTTTGGTATTGTAATATCTTCAGCTAGGTGCAAAGATTGAGCCTGTAGCTGGGTGTGCAAGGAAGGGAGATAGAGAGAAGAGAGAAGAGAAGAGAGAAGGAGAGAAGACCTGCAAGCTAAGAGTGCAGATAGAACTGTATGCTTTCACCTAATATATTATAAAGCACATTTCTATGGACGTAGCCCTGGGGAGAGGGTGAACCACATATATCTTGTGTTGTGTGTGATTGGTGTTGTGTTCTTTACTTCTGTTACTCTGATGATGCATTAGTATGTTAAATCTGACATATAAATGTGCAAAGTAGGTTTATGCTTGGAAATAATAATCATATCTTAGTGTGTGGTTGCCTTGATTCCACTTGCATTCCCTCTGGTTGTATACACCTATGTCCTACAACCCCCTATTTCTACTTTGGGTGAGACTGCATCTGCTTCGTAGGTGTTGTCGAAAGGGTCAGTAGTTAGGGCTTGTTGGTGCGCTGTTAGAGATGAACCCTAGGTCTACCCCTGTGCCAACAAATGGTTATGTTTCTAGGGCTGGGATCTTCTTGAGGGAATGCTAAGGTAGTTTCCATCGAAGACAGAGATTCAGAAGTGGATAGAAGAACAAGAAAAGGAATTCTCAGAACCCCAAAACAAGAACCGTAATATTATCATAGAGGATTGGTTGGAAAGGTATATCTTTCCTGATATACATGAGATTTTCTTTGGAGGGATTCATAAGGAGCTATATGAGTGGTTAGCTAGATTAACAAATACCCAGTTTGAGATCAGATCCAGACCACCTGTGGTTTGGACATCGAAACTGATCAAAAAGGTCAAGAGAGTGGATAACGCTGTGTTAAGAGAAGTATATCACTAGTTCGATAACACTATTGGAGGGTACATCACCGAGTTTTCCATCGACAGAGTTGAGTCATATAGCCAAGAAGAGAGGTATTTCTTTAAGGGACCGAGAGGAAATTTTTTACACTTCTTAAAGTTGAAGATCAAGATGCTATTACATGAGAATAACATCTTGAAGGTACAGTACTTGGTCATATCGAAAATCTAATGGTCAAGAATTCAGGCAACGACATCGATGAAGAATTGGGACATACGCACAATGGGAGACTCTTCAGAGAGGTCCCTTTGGTGAATTTGTTTGAAAAGAACCACGAACCACTAGTACAGGATGAACGGTTTTGTAGTGGAGAGGAAGAAGAACTATTGAACGAGGAACATTCAGAGTCCACTAGGATAGAGGAAGAGAAGACTGAAGAACCTCGTCGGGAAGAATCATAAACTTCAAGAATTGCATAGACTATTGAAGTAAGTATTATTACTCCTCCTGTTGTTTTAGCAGAATTAAGCAATCATAGTAGTCAGAGTCACTAGAGCACTCAAAGCACTGTCACTAGCAATTCAACACATACTCAGTCAGGAAACCTAGGAAGATATATGGTAGAAGAGTTGAGGCTCCCTATCTTTAGGGGATATGGATCTGAAGATCCTGATTGGCACTGGTTTTTATGTGAAGTTGTATGGAGTATTAAAAATGTCACTAACAAAGAAGTTAAGAGAGCTCAGTTTAGTACTACCCTAAGGGACCACACACTGAGTTGGTACATGAAACTTGTCCAAGGAATTGCACAGCCTAAACCACTAAATGAGATCAAGAATGTGTTGGTTTCATAATTAAAGAAACCCAAGTTAGAGTCACAATGCATTACAGAATTGAAAGAAATAAAGCAGAGAGTAGCTAAACCTATTTGGGAGTTTGATCAGAGGTTTAAGACCTTAACGTGCTGTTGTAGGAAAATCTCCCTGCGGACAGGTAGATTTCCTCAAAGAGCTAGACCCTTAACTCTAAGACAGAAAGTGCTTAACGTGGACACTGAATTCCTTTCAAATATATACAAACTAATACATGAGAAGGAAAGAGAATAGAGGTACCTTTTTATCGATGTTTGTTCCTGTACGCTCCGAGTCAAGCTCCAAACTCTCGCTCCTCAATGAATCCTGTAGACAAACAAAGTATGACCACTTCCTACTCTATTGATATTAGCTTGAAAATAGATCTATCTATCAACGATAAATTCATGTAAGATCAGACACAAAATAGAAAGAAACATGCCAAGCAAATTATATTAATGAGGACAAAACATTGCTTACAGCCATGGATTGATTGCAACAGTTCTGCCAAGTCCTCCTTGTCTACCCCTTGCTCAAAAGATCCACGATCTGAATGATGATGGCTTCACTGATTGTTCCCTATGAGATCTTAGGTCTCTTGCTTCCAAAATATCTCTGTTCCAGCACCACTTATGAGATCATAAGTTTGGTGTGATTCTCCTTTTTTCAGTCCTCTTTCACCATTAGAAAGCTTGCTGATATAGCCTTGGAGAGGCTCAACAACTTGATATATCCTTGGGGAAGTTGAGGATTTGCCTCCTTTAGTTGAGGCTCTGCCCTATGATCATGGCTGGACTAGGGATTCGAGCTCAACTGCTTTCCAAGAATGAAAATATGCTTCCCCCATTCATCTCAACAACTCAACTGCTGCCCAGAATAGGTAGCGTTCCCTCAAAAGGACCATAAGAGCGTTGTAGCGCTCCCTAGTAGGCTTTAGGGGGGCGCCAACGCTTTCAAAATCCATAGCGCTCCCTCAAAAGGGCCAAAGGAGCTTTATAACACTCCCAGACAGTGTAAGGGGGAGTGCCGACGCTCCCATAAGAGGTATAGGGGAGCACTATCCTCCAAAACTCAGTTTTTTGAGGTGCTTTTCGATGGAAAAAGGTTTGCAAGCCTGTTGACTCATTTCTCCTCTTCCAAATCAAATGTTTGAGGTGTTTCAAGTGTCTTTCTCACGTTGTTATAGGCACGACATAGGCATCATGGCAGTATGCTTCCCTGACACTTGCGACACTTGTGAGCAAAATGCGACACTTGCGACCTTGTGAGAAAAATGAGACACTTGCAACCTTTGTAGTGAAGACACTTGTGAAACTATCAAAGTGAGTAATTTTGATGTGTAACAGATTGCCCCCCAAAGTATGAAGTTAGAAGACAGGAACTGATAACTGAAATGCTTTGTAGACTTTCAAGCAAGGGTATAGACTCGAAGAACCTGACCAAAGAT